>JAOWBU010000314.1:0-28850 GCA_026212405.1 Petrea volubilis
GCTAACAACAGTTGAAATCCAGATAACTGCAAGTTCAATCTAACTATTGAACCCCAGAAATTAATTCATTTCCATATACAACAGTGATACTCCAAATCACAGCTTGTCTATATGTTAAACGAATTTTAACATTAACAAAATTAGAAGCCATCACCCTCTCCTCTGCTCTTCCCTGAAATCACTCCAACTTCAAACACCTAAAACTACATGAAAAACCAGTCTCAATATCAACGGTCACTCAATTACTGTACATTTCAAAACACACACCTAAAACGATGCTTCATAGCCGGTGCCATCGTTCCAAGCACGTCTCGGGAGGAGCCCCCCATGTTCACTCATACTTCCCTGTAGTCTATAAAATGCCCGACTACTCCTGACCGTCCTCAAAGGACCTGATCTGTTGCCATGCCTTATTGGCAAGGCAACGCCATGCTCAGCTGAAAACGCTCGGTTTTCCAGCTCCTCAGGACCCGAACTGTACTCCATTGTTATGAACGAAGAGGCTTGTCCGTATGTTAAACGAGGTGTAATGCCACCTGCATTCCACCAACTACTGTCGGATGGGGCAAAATCACCTTTGAAATCCGAGTCACGAGCTGAGGACTCCTTCGGACTGCAAGCATCAGCACACGTCTCGTCTGTATCATTGTAGATGAGCTTGAGTGCCTGAACGACTTCTCCCATGAATGGCCTGTGAGTCACCTCCGGATGAACACACATTGAGGCAATGGCAGCAACTTTCGCCATGTCATCAAAATCATAGCTACCGGCTAAGGAAGGATCCACTAGCTGCTCTAAACCTTCTCGATTGGTCAGCAGAGGTCGTGCCCACGTCACAAGATTTTCTTGTCCTGGAGATTGTGACATGTCGACAGGTTTCCTACCTGAGAGCAGCTCTAGCAGCACAACACCGTAGCTGTAGACATCACTCTTGACAAGCAAATGTCCCGTCATCGCATATTCAGGAGCAACATACCTGCAGTTCACAATTTCAAGGTTAACATATGCCAAAATTCAGCACATAAAACAAATCTGATAAAGATAGGTTGCTAGATATATTCATACATGCACGCATATATGTAATATATATATATATATATCGAGAGAGAGAGGGAGTGCAAGAGGGCAGAGGTAACCAAAAAAAATAAGCCATATATAACTGTAAACCCAGGACGAGCAGTGGTATCTTTTGTTTTTTGTGTCATCTCTAACAAGGAAAAAATGAAGGGGAGAATCGATGAGCCTCTTGTAGTCTAATTTTTTATAGGAGAATAATTGACAAGGTTGGAGTCAATAATTTCTACCATCAACCAAATATTATCTTTCTAATAAGAGTCAATTTATGTGGCTTTTGTTTAGGTTGAATTTTGACAAGGTTTGCATTAATGCGAGTTCAGCAAAACCTTTTGCAGAAGGAACATACCCAAAAGTTCCCATGACTCGAGTAGATATGTGATGACTTCCCTCTGTTGCTTCCCGTGCCAAACCAAAATCCGAGACCTTGGGGGTAAAGTCATCTTCTAGTAGAACATTACTAGCTTTGAAGTCTCTATGAATAACACGAGGATTAGAATCTTCATGAAGATAAGCTAATCCTCTGGCCGCACCAAGAGCAATTTTCAATCGCACATCCCAATCAAGAGGTCCCTTGCTCCTATCAGCACCTGAAACATTAGCCAGTAAACTTCAATCCACAAAGGTCATTTCCACTATGCCTTTTGTGTCCTACCAAAACTGTTGAAAGATTGAAAGCAACTACTTGGATCCATAAAATCAAAGAAAATAAGAGGTGTACCATGTAAGTGAGACTCAACACTGCCATTTCGCACAAGCTCATAGACCAAGCAACGAGTGCGTTGCTCAATGCATATGCCAATTAATTTTACAAGGTTACGGTGATGCAATCGGCTTAGCATCTCGATTTCAGCAATGAATTCACGGTCTCCATTTTGATTGTCCCTAGTCAGTAATTTCACAGCAACTTCAGTTCCATCTTGCATGATCCCATGATAAACACGCCCAAATCCTCCTTCACCCAACACCTTTTTTGGGCTGAACTTATCTGTGGCTTTCTCAAGCTCTGCCAACGAAAATGTTTTAACAGAAAGAACTGAAGCAGGCATTGTGGAAATGAGAGAGGCTGATGTTGAGCTCTCTGGGCTACTTGACAGCATAGACCCTATTCCTGCAGCATAAAAGTTCGAGGGGGAAAGGTGAGACACCTTAAGAACCTCTAGTCACTTGTGAAACTGGACATGCTCTGACAAACATATGACCAATGCTCCAAATATATGACCTTTTTAAATCAGAGAGACTACCAGATTTTGTTAAACAGAAATTTTCAAACAAAATTATGGACAG
This sequence comes from Petrea volubilis, assembly GCA_026212405.1. NCBI lineage: Eukaryota > Viridiplantae > Streptophyta > Magnoliopsida > Lamiales > Verbenaceae > Petrea > Petrea volubilis. The sequence continues at coordinate 2,362 of JAOWBU010000314.1, forward strand.
AAGAAAGAGTTCCAGCCACTGATGAACTACTTTATTTTCTAGATGACACCTTTGATGTGTGTATTACCATAAATGCAAGCCAAAGAAAAACACAACATACACACACAACAAGATCAATTTCTCCACCACTTCAAAACACACCTTGATTATCCAAAATCTTAAAGAGTGTTGTTCATTAAAACAACAAATACATTCGTTCAGCCATCCAACAAATTAACACAGGTTGTAGGAGGCGGAGTTGAATGAAAGAATCAAAGATTTATTTGTTTTTCAATATCCACATATCACATCAGACATATGTCCATGTCTGTAATGCATTTTTGATAAGTTAAACCACAAATTAAGCTTGTAGCCATACCTGATTTTTTGTTCACAGATGGTGTGAACACTGGGCCAACTGCATTGGATGGTCTGTGTGCCTTCCTGCACTTTAATAGGACAGCAACTGTGGCACAACAAACCACCACAAGCACAAAAGCAGACAAAGCAATGACAAAGATTATTCGAGGGTTCATTTTCTGATTTTTACCAACAAAATCTGCAGTAATAGGGTATTGCTGATTTCCAGTACTTCCAGCAGGACCCTCACCATATAAAATGCCAGACGGAGGTGAAGAAGGGAGCCCTGTGCAAAGTAATTTTAGTACTTATGAGAGAAATCAGTTATTGGTATTAGGGTTTAGGGTTATTGGTATAACAAGAATGTTCAAAGTTTTTGGATTTACCTGGATAAGCAATGAACATTACATCGTAATCACCAAAAAGGGTCGTATTCAGAGGCACCTTCTTATGCAAAAATCTTTGATAGGTCAGGGTAGCTGTTGTATTATCAAATTTCTCCCCCAGAGGAACTAAATTAATATCAACCACTGTTCTTTCCTGATCCTGACTATCAGCACTGGCACCAATTATTGTTACTTGACTTTGTTTAAGATATGTGCCTGCGGCAACCTCAATCTCTAACTCAGTGACCTCTGGGAAGATAGCATAGAGGGATACCCCTAGCAGAAGTCTGACTCTCATTGGAAATACACACATACAAGGTGAACCAAATGGAGCCGAAGTAAGTGGCTCCGCACAAGTTTGACCACAGCCTGCCAGATTAATTTAACAAATGCCTCTCAATATAAGCATATAAAGAACACAAGAGTTAATGTAATACAGGAAAAGGTAAAGATGGAAATGTGGAATTTGGAAATTTTGAATGCCAATAGAATGCACCACAGGAAGTGACTGCTGCATTTATAGGAAATGTCATGTAGCCAAGGTCATTTGAGCATATTACAACAAACATAACACCATTGGGCTTTTTTGGCGTAAAGTCCCGACAAAAGGTGCACATTAGTTTGTCCATGAATCAGAAGAAAAAGCAAGAGACAAGTTGAGATTTAGTAGGCATGAGCTTTAAGGCATATCAGTATAGGAAGAATACAAATGATAACATTCATTGAGGTTCCCAGTATTAAGGGTATGTGAGAGCACCACTTGAACCAGTCGTTTCACTAGTCATTTTACAATCAAATGACATGATAAAAAATATCCCAGTACAAACAAATTTCTTGCATTTAGAATAAACCAGGCTCAAACTCTTTGCATAAAGTTTTCCAATAAGTTTCTTTTTCATGCTTGAGCCGCCCTCTTGAAAAGTTGGAATATTCTTGTCTGAATCAGGGAGCCTTTCCGATAGACTAAAATTTAAACAAACGTAAACTGTTCCTTGAGGTTGTCTCTTCACCATTATGTTTTGGCTGATTATGAAAACTATGGTTTACTCTTAATCCAATAAAACCTGTCCGCTTGATCCTTTCTTATATCATTCAGCACATCTAATGTCAACGTGAAGAAATGCGATACCTTTTCAATAGATGAAACTAGGAAATCATGAGTAACGCATAAGCTGGTCAGAAATAATAAAGGAGTATGTACAATCCCTGGACCTAGTAGGTGTTCAGTTCAGTACAGAACACCTGGCTTCTTGTAGCATGAAAAGCACGAGATCAAGATAAAGAAAAAGGACACCTTCAAGCATGCTAGCTAAATCATGTTATGTAGTTTGAATATATTGCTCGTCGAGTTCACTGCCTTACTCTAGTACCTAACAAATTCATCAGAGAAAGCATCATTAAATAGTTTTTGCATCTGTGCAACTGCATCAAAAGATTATTTCACATGAACAAAGTATTTAATGATCGCTTACTAGAATTGTTTGATTACTTCCCCCGCCATGGGAAATGGAACACATAAATCCAAAGTACGCAAATGTCAGAAATAGAGTGAAGGGCAAAAGAGATCAAGACTAGATGATTACCTGGAGAAGCAGGAGAGGGAGAAACTGCATGGCGTCCAAATTTATGCCGATGGTAGCGATGCCTAGGCAAGGTGTGACCAGCAGGACTAGGAAGCGGATCTAAGACAGAGTTCTCATCATTAAAAGAAGTGAAATTTTATCAATAAGTAGTTAAATCGACGGGCTTCTCCCAATACCTTCAGATAGTGGAGGTGCAGCAGGTGCAGCTGATAAATGTTCGAAATGCCGCCCTCGGACTGTGAGAAATGGAATAAAAGATGCACTCATTGATGTTGCACTCACTGCCATCAGACATAACAGCATATAATGTATTAGAAACTTAGCTATACTTTTTTAAACGACAATATGGAATGATATAGAACACATCAAAGAAATAAAAGGAGATAAACCTAAAATCACTTCCAACCATCAGTTGGTATATTTATGTGATTCAATGCACAAGAATCTTTTATATGAAAACTCAATCCGGTAAAGCTCATTATGAAGGAGAGAAAGCAACAGAAAAAGGAACAACAAATGGAGGGGTACATTTTCACAAATTTATGTTCATCATTTACCATATTTCAGTGAGTCCTGCCTTGCAAATGATGGCAGTGGCAATTTAGATGAAGATAAGCAGACAGCCAATGAAAGAGTCCCTGAAAAATAGAAAAGTTCTGCATCAAGAGCAAGTGAAAAATCATAAAAAAGTAATTTAACAAAAGAAACAACTATGAGACTAGCATATTCTCGTTGAGCAGCGCACATAAAAAATTTGCGCATGCCACTTAGGTCATAACCACATTGGTATAGAAATACACTGTCGAATAGGTTACTATACAGGCAAGAGATGCATTGAAACTCAGTTACATAAAAACTAGCCATCAAAGTTTTCCATATGAGGCCCTCAAATAAAATATCTAATCCACTTCATCAGCATCTCAGCATAAAAAAGTTGATAAAGAGAAATAAATTTCTCGCCACCAAGATAACACATCATAATACTGTTGCAGCAATCTGCAGCGAGAAATATATAGAGAGAAGGTTGAGCAAATATGATAATACCAGAAAGAAAGTTTTAGAATAACAACTAGCACTATTTAGCAGTAGATCATTTCACATTCACAATTTACCCTTATCAAACGATTTACTCGGCCGACCTCTTCAAAAAGGTTAAGTAGATTACCAGAACCGGAAAGGAAGCTGTAGACAACTACAAGAGCCAGGAAATTATCCTGACATTTAACTTCTAGCTGAGCTAAAAAGCAAAATATCCACTCATATTCACTTCGAAGTTTTCCACTTAAGTAAGCTGAAATAACGTTCTTGGAGAAAATTAACCAAAGGAGAAGTCCCAAAGTACCGAAATTAGCAGGAAGCAAAGTTAGCAGAGGAAGAAGGAAAAGGAGCATCTTCTCTCTCCAGTATGCAATCGACAAACATTTTTGTCAAACCACAACGCCGCCGCAGAGCACTCGCCGGAGCAGTCCAGGGTTCCGGTGAAGCTCCCCCCGCCTACAAATGCTCCCATTCACTTCTCCCCATAAACAGGAAGTTCGCATATCGTTTGCCACACACTATACCGACAAATTCAAGAAATTCGAACCACGCCAAACACACAAACCCTAGCTCAGAAACAGCAATGCGGGCAGTCCAAGCGAACAATTCACAGATCCACGAAGTGCGGCAGAGATCTAAAGCAAAATTTTCCACAAAAAGGTGAAAAAGGCAGGACGAAACGCGTAACAGAACCAGATACGGATCTTGGGAGAGAGAAAGCAAGATACAGAAGAGAAAAGGTAGCAAAAGCGAAGATCCTGAGGGTGAGACTTTTGAGAAAGAGTGTAGAGAGAGAAAGTTAAGAGTGGGACTATCGAGGGAGTGCGAGTGTTAGTGGGAGAAAAGGGAGGGGAAGAGTGAGAAGGATGGGTGGTCGGGGGATTTTAATGACGGTGGAGCCACCAGCAGTCTGTCCTACGAGGGAAAATTGATGTCTGTTTGGTGCACGGACCATCGACGCGCGTGATTAGAACGAACCAATCAGGTGATTAACCGGATAAAGGACAAAACATTGTAATTTCTCTCTTTTGGGGGGGTTAATTTGTCTTTTAATATTTGTTTTTAAGTTGAATAAGGGCAATCCCCCGGGCCCCAGCGGTTAAAACTGTACGGAACTCAATCTCTCGTCTAAAATATTGGAATTTATTTATTTATTTGTTTGAATTAATTATTTATTTATTTTTAAAGAATAAGAAATTGTTATATTTTTGTATCTTTTGGAATAATTTATTTATTCATTTTTAATGATTTTAGATATTGCTATAAAGAATTCAAATTTTATACGCAAGTGGTGATTGTGAATAGTTTTCTGATTCTCGGAACAAATGCTCGCGATTTTAGTAGCTTAACAGTTAAGATGTTTTAATCGTTTGACTTAAGCAGTCATCTTTTTGTGGAAATTTTTGATATTCTATGGACTACTATTTTTGTAGTTGGTTATATTTTAGAAAATTGATTAAATATACTCTCACAATCATTCAAACTATACTTTAAGGATATGATTGGTACTTTGAAATGAATCGAATAAATATATTTAATTATTTAATTTATTATTTACTTGTAAAATTTCAGCCCCATGATTATACAATACTCCGAAATATATTTGACAAATTTATTTGATTACATATCACACCTAAAAGGGTGTTATACGTTTTCATTTCGTTCATTTGTTCGTTTAATAGTTTTAGAAAGACAATCTTACAATTTTTTATAAATAAGGGCCTCTTCTGAATCCATATTACCAGTTGACTTTTATATAAATACTCAAATTTTGAATGACTGCATTTTTTTAAAATTTGGATTCATGACTAGAAAAATAAGAAATAGCAACGGATTTTAACTACGGATAAAATTGGTGGCTCATAGCCACCGATTAACCACGGATTAGCCACGATTTTTTTGTGGGATACCAAAAAAAATTAGCCACAAAAAATTTATGGCTAGTCAGTGGCTAACATGTAGAGCATTTTTATTTTTTATTTTTCTTACAAAAAAATAGCTACGGACAAGCCACCATGAGGTACAACTACTAGCCACGGCTGACCATGGCTAATTTGTGTCTAGCCCGTGGCAATGTACATATTTTACTATTCAATTATATTAGCACTCCAAATTTTTATATTGGCATTCCACTTTAACTTTTAATTTAAGACGTTTGTCCAAAATATTCTCTTGCTTTTCAAGCATTATTTAATTTGATTTGTTAGACAAAATTATCCTAAATCACCATCCATTCACCGTATTTTCAATTTGGCAGGACAACAACCACAACTTAAAGTAGAAATCCAAATTCTCTTTTGTGCAATCATAAACAAGAGCAAAAAAATATCCGAAATCCAAAAAGCAAAAATTTGCATACTTTATTTTTTTATAAAAAAAATTGCTTATTCTTGTTATTTTTTATTTTTTTTCAAGATTAGAAGTATTAACCTATTAGTTTGGTCAAAACTCTACCAAAACTCTATTCTGAAGCATAAGTGTTTAGAAGTACTTGAAACTTTTATTTGTTTAATGAAGATATAAAATCTTTTGGATCGTACTATATTTTATTTTTGTATACAATAATTTGCATATTTAATTTAATGAGTTTTATTTCACGAGTTTGCTTTTTTGTTATAATGTTCTATATTTCACCATTAATAGACGAATACAAAAACAAAAGAAACATGCATATTAGAGCGGATGGTATTTTTATTATTTAAAAATAATATAAATAATATTTTATAAATTATTGTGTATGTTAGTTAATAAAATAATATCAATGAAGCTTCCATATAAAAATTTGTAGAGGCGATATCACTTCTCATAAACTATTGTAGATATAAAATTTTACTGTAGTGGTATGTCACTAATTCATCTTAATAGTGACAATTAAAATTAGTCCTTTTTATCTCTGTCAAACCATCGTTTTGGTAAAATAAAATTTGCTTTGACTGAATACATATCCGTGATAGTAAAATAAAATTAATATTTTCAATTAATATCTGTTAACTTTTACATCATCTTTTAATTTTATTCTTGTGGTGAATATAGTTTGTTTCCCCAGTGGTACACTAGGGAAAATTTGTTTTCAAACTTTTTTTTTGTTTGAACCTAAAAAAAATAAAATAATAAGTATAGTTTACTTGTCATGTAATTAATCAATCATCATAAATTATTTATCAATTATAGCGTACACGTATAACATTCGTCATATAACTAACACTAATTCGATTAAACCGATTTTGAATTAAAAATTTCTATATAGCGGGATGGTCCAGTGCAAAGGCAAATTCCAATACAAGTCTATTTGACTATTTCTACCCCCTCTATTACACGGACAATTCTTACCCGAATCTGATTTGATCGAACCCAACAAATCAAATGGCAAGTATATTGCACTTTTCAAGTGATCAATCACTCTCCTTAAATTATCGATTATTCACAGGGTAAGTATAAAACACTCGTCGCGTAATTAACACTTGATTCGGTCGAGCCGAGTTTGAGCTAGAATTTCCCCTATTGCACGGGGCAGCTTGAAAACAAAAGTTTACGATTGGGAGGTTTTTTTGGCAATGGCTGAAACGTTTGAGGGGTAGCTCGAGCTAATAGTCCATAGTGTAGGGGAAATACACATAATTTTCTTCAGGGAAATTTAGCTGATAAGGCCCTTCAAGTTTTTATTTAAGAAACTAACCCTCCAATTTCATTTTCATTTTTTTTTTTTGTAAAAAATATGATCTGGCACTAATTAGGGCAAATAAGTATCCTTACTTGCCATAAGATTTGAACGGGGTCAAATTATAAATAACTTAACTTATGAGCGAGGGTCAAAGTCAAAATAACTTAACTTACAATAACAACAAAACATCCAGGTCGTGACAAAACATATGGCCGTTCAAGCCAATCTCTTAAGCGATAAACTTATTTCTCTTAAGATATACTACAAAACACCCAAATCATGACAAAACATTTGGCTGTTCGGAAAAATTTCTTAAGCAATAAACTGATCTCTCTTAATATATACTATAAAACACCCAGGCCGTGACAAAATATATGGTCATTCGGGCACTTAAGCGATAAACTGATCTCTCTTAAGATATACAAAACCCCTAGGCTGTGACAAAACATATGGCCGTTCGGGCAAATCTCTTAAATGATAAACTCAATCTCTCTTAAGATATACTACAAAACACCGAGGCCGTGACAAAACATATGGCCTTTCAGGTAAATCTCTCAAGCGATAAGCTGATCTCTCTTAAGATATACTACAAAATACCCAGGTCGTGACAAAACATATGGTCGTTCGGGTAAATCTCTCAAGCGATAAACTGATATCTCTTAAGATATACTATAAAACACCCAGGCTGTGACAAAACATATTGCCGTTCGGGCAAATCTCTTAAGCAATAAACTGATCTCTTAAATTTTAATGAATAACTTACTAGTAATCCATGAAGAGACAAGTCGATATCTTTAAACATAAATGAACAACTTATAAGTGATCTATAAAGAGACGAGCCACAAAAAGGACAATCGATCTCTTTAAACATCGATAAACACCAATGGCCGTTTAAACATCAAAAAGGGTAGGCCAAAAGGCTTAGCCGTTACAAAAAGGACACTTGTTTTAACATAATCTCTTAAACAAACCGTCAAATCATTTAAGTGATGCTATTTTTTTTTTTTATATTTGAATGTCAATTATCAACTTTAAATTGTTTATTACTTGATCAATTCCACTTTATTATTATTCAATTCCACTTGATCATTATACTATCTCTTATAATACTTTTAGAAAATAATAGATCAATAGTTTTAAATGGCCACCCGATCAATTAAGAGATTATGCTATTCTACTATGTAGCATAATCTCTTAAATGGTCGGGTCATCAAAAAATGGACGGCCGTTTAGGCCAATCTCCTAAGCGATCAATCTATTTGCTTAAGAGATTCTACTATTTTGCTATGTTTTGTAACATAATATCTAAAATGGCAACTCAATCGTTTAAACGATTCTCTTATTTTAAAACAATTTCTTTAACAACTATTCAATCGTTTAAGTGATGCTATTCTTTTTTTAGAAAATATTGATATAAATTCATCTTAAACTATTTATTATAATACTATTAGAAAAATAATAGATCAATTCCATAATAATGATCATTATAATATATTCATAATGTCTATATCTATATTATAAAAGATCATTATGAGTATTATACTTATATTGAATTAATATCTCTATTATAATGATCATTATATTATATACATGTTGTCTATATCACAAAAGATCATGATGATTATTATATAGAATTGATATCTATATTATAATAATCACTATAAGATGTTCATGATATCTATATCTATATTATAAAAGACCAACTCTATTACATGTTCATGATGTCTATATTAAAAAAGTTATTAGGATCATTATATGAAATTGATAACTATACTACAAAAGGTAATTATAAAAGATAGAATTATTATATAGATTTGGTGTCTATTATCATAATGATCTCTCGAAAGACAAGTTGAGCCATAGGTACTGATGAACCAGGTGCCACCACATCATGCCGTGTCAGTAGGGGCCCCCAAACGGCCTAAGTAGGGAATCTGAAGCCCTCGATATGACAGGTTGTCCTCGGGGGAGCTCTTAAGCTGGCGGCATCTTCTCCAAACACTGACTTGAGCCTCGGAGAGCCTACGTCGGGGCAAAATCGGCTAGTATCACGTGCGTTCCTCCCTCTTTAACAGGTGGGCCACCAACATTATCATTTAGAGCTCTTCGGATCCCGACACGTGGTCGAATCAAAAACCGACCGCATTAGGTACTTTGTATCTATTATTACGAATAATCTCTTGAAGAGACAACTCGATTTTTTAAATTTTCATGGACAACTCATGAGTGATCCATGAAGAGTCATGAGATTGCATGGCACTATAGTCATGCTACATATCATGGCCTAGCCGCTTCGTTACGAAGGATGTTTTGGAAAAACAAGCTAATCTCTTAAATCTTCATGAGCAACTTTCTTAAACTATTACATCTATTAGCCATCTATTAGAAAATATTAATCTAAATAAGTATACTTTTTGTACATAATTACATAAATCAAATAAATAACCAATTAGACAATATACTATACTTTAATTGTTTTTGTTTTAATTACTTTTAATTAAAAACTAAACTAATACAAATTAAATTAAAATCCGCTATAATAAAAAAATGATAGAAAATTTAGAAAAAGAAAAAAATAACAATAAAAGTACCCCCACCCCATCCTGAATAGAGAAACAAAAGGGAGAAAAGGGCAAAAAAAAATAATAATAATGCATACACACATCAAAATTGAGCTATAAAAATTGATTAAAATGTTAAATTGAAGATATAATTTGGTAGCCCATGACAAGAGGAGGTGATTTATAAAAAGAAACTTGAGAAATTTTAGTCGAAGGTGACGAAACGAGCGTCGACGGCATGCGCATGCCGTCAGTGCTCGTTCCGTTGCCTCCAGCCAAAATTTTTTGATCTTTTTTTCATAAATCAACTCCCCTCGTCATGGACAAATCAATTCTTTTGAAGTCCTATAAAGTTTGAATAATTAATTTTGGTCTTTGAATGTCTTTTTTTCTTCATTTTTTTTTATTATGTTTTGAATAAGTGTATTTTATAATATATTCTTTTTTAGGAATTAAAATAAAAATTTTAAAAAATATATTAATATTTATTTTTAATGATATTTATATTTTATTTATAATTAATTATGTATAATTAGTAAAAATATTGTCTAGGTATAAATTAAAATTTGAGGATGATTCTCTTAAATAAAAAAAGTGCAAAGTGTTATTCATTATAAAACCCCCTTCGATTCCTTTACGCACGCGTGAATTCTGCCTTTTTCTATCTACGCGGAACTTGGTTGAATAATGACAATGCCGATTGGCTAATCAACATTGCCAATGGGCAGCATCTGACCCGTGACATTCGCTTCGGGGAACAAACTCCAATAATGGATACCGCGACGACCACGACCACGTCCACCGCGACGACCATTTGGAGCGAAGACACGGAACAGGAGAAGCAGTACACCATGATCGAATTCCTACAATACATATCCACCGATCTGTCGTTCGTTTCTTCAGACCCGCAAAATCACTACGTTTTCTGGGTCCGAGGCGACGACGATGGCGGCGGCGGCCATACACTTCAAAATAGGATCAAGCAAGGACTTCAGAATGTAAACTACTACTTGTGGGATTCCACACTCATACAATTCTGGGAGCCGAGAGCATCACCAAACGGTGGGCGGCGCTTCCTGTCGACTTCTCGTCAGCCTTTCGCTCTCAAGAAGCTCTACAAAGGGCTGAGCTGGTACAGGAAACAGTGCAGCAATCACGACGCCGTCGTTTTGCTGGAGGATGATCGGCAGCTGATGGGGCCGTTGGGGCGGGTTTTCACGACCGGGCAGCCAGAGTCGAGCCCGGACATGCGGTGCTACTCCGTCAGAGAGTATCCGCTGCGGGATCACGCTTTGAGGTGTGGGTTGAGAAGATACATGGCTTTGCCCCTTTTTGAATTGCACAACGACCAGTGTCTCGGCGTGCTCGAGCTCGTTTCCTTTAACACGGCCTTGCCCTTGACCTACTTTTCCTTGTGCCGATATATCGGCCAAGCATTTCAGGTTAGCTCACTCTTTAAGTACAGGACAAAATAATTTGTATTTGATAGGTTGACCTTGATTAATTTTTTGGTTTGATAACTGTTTAGATCTGTGTCAGGCTTTCAACTCGTGATGACTGATGTGCATAATTGACCAAAACACAAAAAAAAAAAACCCAAATTGTTTTTTTTTTGTGCAGAAATATAACTTGAGAGTACTGCTTCACACGGAGGGCCAACCAGACTCACAAGTAAGCGTTTCAATTTTGATGAGAAACCAAGTAATATTGTTGTCATATTGTGACCCAAAATTCTTTCATGGATTGGATTTTTGGATGCACGCACCTGATGACTGTGATTTAGCCATATCATATATTTAAATATTTTTATCAAATAAATAAGTGGGGAATGACTACATATTCACAACAGTTTTTGAATCCAAATCAAGGCTGGGCTTGACTGCGAAGGGGTGGGGGAGGGGAGGGCATCAGTCAAATTTGGGCTAGTTTTTAAAAAAATAAGGGATTTAGACTAATTCTTTTAACATATGATTTTTTATGCCAATTAGAATTAACACATAGGGTTTTGGAAATTTAACTTGAGGTTAAAAGAATAAATTTGCAAACCTGAAATACTATCATATATGAACCGTACAACAAAACATCATTCAAGAATTTGATTAGGGTTTCCTTGTTTTTATGGTTGGAATTTTAAATGGTTTTGATTATGAATGTTACTCAAAATTTAGAGTTAAATTTACTAACCCCCCTCATTAATTCTAATTAGTACTAAAAATCTTGTATTAAAAAAACTAGTATAAAATTTCTCATATTTTTAAAAATTAAAACATTGCCTCTTGGGTTTCTTTTTTGAAAATTTGAGTGTGAATTTTCAATTTTATCTATTTTTAGAAAATTGGATAATAATAATAATAATAATAATGATTTTTGTAGCTTTAGAAGAGGAAAAAATTTGGTCCAAAAGGTCAAAGAAGGAAAAAAAAAAAAAAGCTCTTGTAACCCAAAAAAAAAAAAAGGAAAAAAAACTCTTTGAATCCCAATACATTAGTTTTTTTTCTTAAAATATTTGTTATTTGTTTGATTGCTTTAGTGTATACTTTTTATGTTGGGTGGGTTAATTTTCAGTATGGGTTTGTGTGTGTTGTGCTAGTTTTTAAAAAAATAAGGGATTTAGACTAATTCTTTTAACATATGATTTTTTATGTCAATTAGAATTAACACATAGAGTTTTGAAAATTTAACTTGAGATTAAAAGAATAAATTTACAAACCTGAAATACTATCATATATGAAAAATAAAACATACAAAGTTCACTATCAGCGAAGAACTTTCACCGATGGTTCTACACTTCACAAAATCTTTTGTATTAATTTTTATTTTACATAATTTTCCAGTTTAATTAGACTTGGCATGAGTTTCCAATGACAAAAACACCAAAATTTATTATCAAACTATTCGTAATCAAATCACTCAAAGTAAACGAGCCCTCATTGCTACTTTGTACGTGCTATTTTCTTGATTAAGCTTAATTTAGACCAATTTAGACAGAAGGTCAAAAACTGGCAATGTACGAAATCAAGCAGATGTTGGAAAGTGGTAAACGAGACACCAAACATACCACTGGCCCTGGCATGGGTTCCTTGCCGGGGTTGTTCTGGAAACTGCAGCTCCATGGAGCTAGCTCTTTTTGAATGCGATCAAGAGTGGAACAAACAGTACGAACTCATCAATTCAGATTTCGTGGATGCCAGTGTCTTCCACAAATTACATGAAAGCAAGGGCGTCGCCGGGAGGGCATTGTCATCAATTCACAAATTATGCTTCTGTCGGAGCATCGACGGCTTCAACATCGCGGAATACCCTCTGGCCCATTACGCCACCAAGGCTATGCTCACAGTTTCTTTGGCCATCTGCCTCTGCAGCACCCACACAGGGTCGGACCCTTATGTTTTGGAGTTTTTCATGCGCCCGGGGAGTCAGGATGACGAGGCGGATCCCCAATCCTTAATAAAATCCTTGCTGCTCAGAATGAAGCTCCTGCTCCTCAGTTTCAAGGTTGCTAACGGGCAGCAGTTGGGAGAGGAATTGCTCGTTGAGATCGTTCGGTTTCGCATGGAAGATGAGCCGGTTTATTTTGGGAAAAGCTCGTCTGACAGATGCCCCCTCGCTTTTAAGGTCTCGCAGGTGGAGCAGAGGAGCCCGTCTGATCGAAACCTGCAATTAGAAGCAGCTGAACCAGCCATGGCGAGAAACAATAGTACCTTAAATCTCAGTTTGGCAGAGGAGCCGACGCTGTTGCCAGCAGCGTCCTCCCATGGAAAAAGGAGAGGAACAAGTTTCAATATCAGCTATGAGGACCTCGAAGCACAGTTTGGCCGGCCAAGAAAACTAGCTGCAAACAGCCTTGGAGGTATGGTTACTTCACTCAATTCGGGGTAAATCTCAATTAGAACCACTCATATCTTCCAAATGCAGAATTTTATACTTTTAGACCTGGTCAGCTAAATTTGAAACAGTTTGAGAGATATGAGATACAATGTTAGATTTTCCATACAGAATAAGATCAAAATTAAACAAATTAAGTCGCAAACCATAGAGGTTTTTCTTATGGATATATTTTACACATATACATGCAGTGAGCGAGTCGACATTAAAGCGCGCAATCAAAAACCATGACATTACAAGGTGGCCATATCACCCCAAAAACAAAGCTAATCCCTCCCTCTGTGCAGTTAAACCCGTGGCTGGACAACAAGACCCTGCAGGGTCCAGTCAGGTCGACCAGCCTTCAAGCTCCAATCTCTCTACCGCTACACAGCAATTAGATTCCAGAAACACTAATCAAAGGGCAGATACAACTAGCCAGCTTCTCACCATAAGAGCAAGTTACGAATCCAAGACTGTTAAGTTCCGATTGTGCATGTCATCTGGAATGGCGAAACTTGAGCAAGAATTGGCCAAGCGACTAAAGCTCAAGATAGGGGAATTGGAAATCAGCTATCAGGATGAAGAGGGTTGCCCTATTCACTTAACTTGTGACGAAGACTTCGACTTCTGCGTGCACACCTTCTCAGAATTGGGTCGGAGCACCGTTCAACTCTCTGTTCATGCAGTAGGTGCATGCTGATTATTGTACTCTTTAGGTTTTGTAATGTATATTGATATATGTCATGCTTGTTAATCTGAACTTTGTTAGTACTTGATCATGGCGATTAATGCCTTCAATTCACTTGGATCATTGTGGGGGTGTCTGGCGAAATATGAACATTAAAGTCATTTTATAGTGTCGAATGGTTTCTATAATTTGAGAATGAAAATTTATAATTACGATTGAATAAAATATGCAAATGTGTAGGTGCATCGCATCCAAAACAAGGTTCAATCGATGCTGCACTAGGTGCAGCCAAAAGTGACATGTGTCACTTTTGATCAAATTAAAAATTTTTAATGTTAATCCGTATTTAAATTTATAAAAAAGTGACATATGTCACTTTTGCTGCACCTGGTGCAACATCGATTGGACCCCAAAACAATCACGTGGGTACGTGGTTTTCCAGTTGATTGGATTTGTAACTCTGTAAGAGTGTTCGTAATTACAACAAAAAAGTGTTTTATTCTTGTATTTATTTTATTTTATTTTTAAATAGTGATTATTCTGCTTCTCTATTTTTACATAAAAAAAATTAAAATAAATTGATAGTTAGCTAAAAGTAATTTTCAGATTATTTTTTCGACATTGTAATTATTTTTTTAAAAATTAAACTATAAATTTTTTTTTTCACTATTTCCAAACACTGCTCATTTTTATTATTCAACCTTACAAGTGGACTCTGAAGTGGTTCTCACCTTAATAGGATGCCATCATCATCGCGTTCAATGGAAGGTGGAGGTTTTACGAAGATATATCATAGTAGTTTAATGACTTATTGGTATTTTGTTTTAATTATTTATATTTTATAAATTTAGATTGTTCATTAGAAAAAAAATAAAGTACGTAATTTTAGAAATATTCGCAATATCTGTTAAAACGAAAAAAAAAAAAAAACTTTTTTCGGGACTATTTTATTAACCCCCCAATTATGGTTTATTTAAGCTAATATGATTGCTGTTACAATAATTGATATCATTGGCATATATAATTGTTTGTAACGAGAAACGGTAATATCATAAGTCGTTTTGTTTAAAAAGCGTTAAATTACGTATTTTATCTCAAGTTCTCAACAAAAACAAAATTTTGTATGAACGGAATGATATGTATGGTGGGGAGCAATGTCTCCATCAAGCAGGGTCGGCGGCGGTGGAAGGGAAGGACCGACTCCAACTCATGGCTCAATCCTCCCTATCGGTGACGGAACATTTAATGCTAGTAAGAATCCATTCGACTGAGTATGGTCCTGATCGATAATTAGATCGACCATAGGTATCGATGGGATGGGTTCGAGGGATCGAGACCCCTGATCTGGTCGAGATCATTGGAACGGGTTGGACGGGTCGCTAATTCGATCGATGATTCCTAATTTGGTCGATAAACATGCTAGCTGGCTTGAGCATTTGGAAAAGTTGACATGTGGTGCGCGAAAGCGGTTCGGATCTTCTGTTACATAATCGTGTTACATCTCCTGTTACACTCATCAATACACGCCACGTGTATTGGTGAGCGGTCGAGATAAGGAAAGAGAAAAACTGATGATATGGAAAAAAATATAAAGGATTCTCTTTCCTTATCTCGACCGCTCACCAATACACGTGGCGTGTATTGATGAGTGTAACAGGAGATGTAACACGATTATGTAACAGAAGATCCGAACCGGCGCGAAAGCCGGTAAATATGCCACGTCAACTGGGTATGTTAGTTAATAAAACAATAGGAATGGAGCTCCCATATAAATTTGTAGAGCCAATATCACTTCTCAAAAACTATTGTAGATATAAAATTTTATTGCGGTGGTATGTCACTAATTCATCTTAATAGTAACAATTAAAATTAGTCCTCTTGATCACTGTCGAACCATTATTTGGGTAAAATAAAATTAGCTTTGATTGAGTGCATATCCGTGATAGTAAAATAAAAAAAATATTTTCAATTAATATTTGTTAACTCTTACATCATCTTTTAATTTTATTCTAGTGGTGGATCTAGCTTGTTTCCCCCTAGTATGCTAGGGAAAATTTGTTTTCAAATTTGATTTATTTGAACTTGACAAATCAAATAATAAGTATAGTTCACTTTCAAATATTTAATCAATCACCATAAATTATTTACCAGTCCTAGAATAAGAGTACAATACTCGTTATATAATTAATATTAATTCAATTAAACCAATTTTGAATTAGAATTTTTCCATATAGTGGGATGGTCGAGCGCAAAGGCAAATTCCAATACAAGCGTATTTCTACCCCCTCCATTGCACGGGGCAACTTGAAAACGAGATTTTATGACTGGGAGGGCTTTTTTGGCAATGGTTAAAACGTTTGAGGGGTAACTCGAGCTAATAGTCCAGAGTCGGGGGGAAATTAACCTTTTTCTGTTGATTGCTTTTCAATGAGCCCGACGCACGCGTGAATTGTGTCTTTTTCTATCTACGCGGAACTCGATTAAATAATAACGATGCCGATTGGCTAATCAACATTGCCAATGGGCAGCAGCTGACCTGCTAAGTCGCCTCGGGGAACAACCTCCAATAATGGATACCACGACGACCACGACCACGTCCCCCGACACGACCATTTGGAGCGAAGACACGGAACAGGAGAAGCAGTACACCATGATCGAATTCCTACAATACATGTCCACCGATCTGTCGTTCGTTTCTTCAGACCCGCAAAATCACTACGTTTTCTGGGTCCGAGGCGACGACGATGGCGGCGGCGGCCATATACTTCAAAATAGGATCAAGCAAGGACTTCAGATTATAAACCACTACTTGTGGGATTCCACACTGATACAGTTCTGGGAGCCGAGAGCTTCACCAAATGGCGGGCGGCGCTTCCTGTCGACTTCGCGTCAGCCTTTCGCTCTCAAGAAGCTCTACAAAGGGCTGAGCTGGTACAGGAAGCACTGCAGCAATCACGACGCCGTCGTTTTGCCGGAGGATGATCGGCAGATGATGGGGCCGTTGGGGCGGGTTTTCACGACCGGGCAGCCAGAGTCGAGCCCGGACATGCGATGCTACTCCGTCAGAGAGTATCCGCTGCGGGATCACGCTTTGAGGTGTGGGTTGAGAAGATACATGGCTTTGCCCCTTTTTGAATTGCACAACCACCAGTGTCTCGGCGTGCTTGAGCTCGTTTCCTTTAACACGGCCCCGCCCTTGACCAACTTTTCCTTGTGCCGATATATGGACCAAGCGTTTAAGGTTAGTTCACTCTTTACATATTCTGACTGAAAAATAAAGGACAAAATAATTTGTATTTGATTGGTTGAGCTTGATTAATTTTTTTGGTTTGATTACGGTTTAGATCTAGGAAAATTCTTACCCAAACCCGGCTTGGCCGCACCCAATTAATCATATAGCAAGTGTTAATATACTTGTCTTGTAATTGGTCACTCTCCCTAAGCTGTACACCAATCACACGGCAAGTGTAAAACACTCATCACCTGATTAGTCAGGGTGTGACCGAACCCGGTGCGGGTAAGAATTTCCCTTATATCTATGTCGGGCTTTCAACTCGTGATGACTGATGTGGATAATTGACTAAATTAGAACTATTCGCCGTATATATTCGTGTGCGAGTAAGTTCATTTCTAGATCGCATATAAAAGGAAACCCAAATTGGAAAGAAAGAAATTTCAGTAGCAAAGCATATATGTCTTCTAAACCAATTGTTTTTTTCTTTTTTTTTGTGCAGAAATATAACTTGAGAGTACTGCTTCACACGGAGGGCCAACCAGACTCACAAGTAAGTGTTTCAATTTTGAGGAGAAACCAAGTAATATTGTTGTCATATTGTGATAATAATAATAAGTTTTGTAGCTTTAGAAGAGGAAAAAATCAAGTCCAAAAGGTGAAAGAAGGAAAAAACTCTTTGAATCCTAATACATTAGTTTTTTCTTTAATATTTATTATTTGTTTGTTGTTTGGTTGCTTTTAGTATGGGTTTATCTGTGGTGTGGAGTTTTTAAAAATATAAGGGATTTAGACTAATTTTTTTAACACATAATTTTTTATGCCAATTAGAGTTAACAAATGGGATTTTGGAAATTTACCTTAAGGTTAACAAAGTAAATTTACAAACCTAAAATACTATCGTATATGAAAAATAAAACATATAAAGTACACTATCAGTGAAGCAGTCTGGATTATTTGCTACACAACGGTGCTACATCTCCTCCTCTACTCGTCAATACACGCCATATGTATTGGTGAATGGTTGAGATAAGAAAAAAGAAAATTTTATGATATAGAAAAAATTTTCAATATTGTCTTTCCTTATCTCAACCGCTCACCAATACACATGGCGTGTATTGACGAGTGGAGAAAGAGATATAGCACCATTTTGTAGCAGAGGATCCGGACTGAGAACTTTCACCGATGGTTTTACATTCCACAAAGTCTTTTATATTAATTTTTATTTTACATAATTTTTCAGTTTAATTAGACTTGGCACAGGATCTACAATGACAAAAACACCAAAATTTATTATCAAACTATCCGTAATCAAATCACTCAAAAGTAAACGAGCTCTCATTGCTACTTTGTAGATGCTATTTTCTCGATTAAGCTTAGTTTTCTCAAAAATTATTGTTGTTATACTATGTCCATGCACGACCAATTTAGACAGAAGGTCAAAAACTGGCAATGTCCGAAATCAAGCAGATGTTGAGAGTGGTAAACGAGACACCAAACATACCACTGGCCCTGGCATGGGTTCCTTGCCGGGGTTGTTCTGGAAACTGCAGCTCCATGGATCTAGAACTTTTTGAATGCGATCCAGAGTGGAACAAACAATATGAACTCATCAATTCAGATTTCGTGGATGCCAGTGTCTTCCACAAATTACATGAAAGCAAGGGCGTCGCCGGGAGGGCATTGTCATCAATTCATAAATTATGCTTCTGTCGGAGCATCGACGGCTTCAACATCGCGGAATACCCTCTGGCCCATTACGCCACCAAGGCTATGCTCACAGTTTCTTTGGCCATCTGCCTCCGCAGCACCCACACAGGGTCGGACCCTTATGTTTTGGAGTTCTTCATGCGCCTGGGGAGTCAGGATGACGAGGCGGATCCCCAATCCTTAATACAATTCTTGCTGCTCAGAATGAAGCTCCTGCTCCTCAGTTTCAAGGTTGCTAACGGGCAGCAGTTGGGAGAGGAATTGCTCGTTGAGATCGTTCGGTTTCCCATGGAAGATGGGCCGGTTTATTTTCGGAAAAGCTCATCTGACAGATGCCCCCTCGCTTTTAAGGTCTCGCAGGTGGAGCAGAGGAGCCCGTCTGATCGAAACCTGCAAGCAGAAGCAGCTGAACCAGCCATGGTGAGAAACAATAGTACCTTAAATCTTAGTTTGGCAGAGGAGCCGACGCTGTTGCCAGCAGCGTCCTCCCATGGAAAAAGGAGAGGAACAAATCTCAATATCAGCTATGAGGACCTTGAAGCGCAGTTTGGCCGACCAAGAAAAGTAGCTGCAAACAGCCTTGGAGGTATGGTTACTTCACTCAATTCGGGGTAAATCTCAATTAGAACCACTCATATCTTCCAAATGCAGAATTTCATACTTTTAGACCTGGTCAGCTAAAATTGAAACAATTTGAAAGATATGAGATACAATGTTAGATTTTCCATACAGAATAAGATCAAATTTAAATAAAGTAAGTCTAACTCCCCAAACGATAGAGGTTTTGCTTATGGATATATTTTGCATATATATACGCAGTGAGCGAGTCGACATTAAAGCGCGCAATCAAAATCCATAACATTACAAGGTGGCCATATCACCCCAAAAACAAAGCTAATCCCTCCCTGTATGCAGATAAACCCGTGGCTGGACAACAAGACCCTGCAGGGTCCAGTCAGGTCAACCGGCCTTCGAGCTCCAACCTCTCTACGGCTACACAGCAATTAGATTCCAGAAACATTAATGAAAGGGCAGATACAACTAGCCAGCTTCTCACCATAAGAGCAAGTTACGAATCCAAGATTGTTAGGTTCCGATTGTGCATGTCATCTGGAATGACGAAACTTGAGCAAGAATTGGCCAAGCGACTAAAGCTCAAGGTTGGGGAATTCGAAATCAGCTATCAGGATGAAGAGGGTTGCCCTATTCACTTAACTTGTGACGAAGACTTCGACTTCTGCATGCACACCTTCTCAGAATTGGGCCGGACCACCATTCAACTCTCTGTTCTTGCAGTAGGTGCATGCTGATTCTTTTAGTCTTTAGGTTTTGTGATGTATATTGATATATGTCATGCTTGTTGATCTGAACTTTGTTAGTACTTGATCATGGCGATTAATGCCTTCAATTCACTTGGATCATTGTGGGGGTGTCTGGCGAAATATGAACATTAAAGTCATATTATAGTGTCGAATGGTTTCTATAATTTGAGAATGAAAATTTATAATTACGATTGAATAAAATATGCAAATGTGTAGGTGCATCACATCCAAAATAATCACATGTGTTGTGTGGTTTTCCAGTTGATCGGATTTGTAACTCTGTAAGGGTGTTCGTAATTATTTATACTTTATCAATTTAGAATGTTCGTTAGAAAAAAATAAAGTACGTAATTTTAGAAATGTTCGCCATATCTGTTAAAAAGACCCAAAAAAAAAAAAATTGCAACCTTTTTTTTTCTGGACTATTTTATTAACCACCCAATTATGGTTTATTTAAGCTAATATGATTGTTGATACAATAATTGATATCATTGGCTTATATATAATTGTTTGTAACGAGAAACGGTAATATCATAAGTCGTTTTATTTAAAAAGCGTTAAATTACGTATTTTATCTCAACAAAAACAAAATTTTGGATTAACGGAATGACATGTATGTTGGGGAGCAAATAGCAATGTCTCCATCAAGCGGAGTCGGCGGTGGTGGCAGGGAAGGACCGGCGAAAGCATCGGTGGCGGACCAAATATCCCAGTCCGTGCAATCCACCTCCAATATACTCCAACTCATGGCTCAATCCTCCCCATCCCGTGTAACTCTCTCTCTCTCTCTCCGCGCTGATTTGCTTTTCAAGGATTAGGGTTTCCTGAATTTTGGTTCTATCTGTTTCCCTTATCGTGCTTGTGGACGGGAGGATGAGTCTTAAATTAGAAGACTAAAATTTAATCTGATTAGCTTGCAACCGCGTCAATGTTAATGTGGCTATGGTGTTTACTGGAGTAACATTAAATGGACAGGATTCAGTCTTTATTCATTATTCTAGCCCCAACACCGTCCAACTAGTGTTAGTCTTAGTTACGTGGCGAGTGTTTTATATTTATTTTATAATTGATTTATAGTTTAGAAAGATTCACCATTCTCTTGGCAAGTGCATTAACTTAATATATGATTTGTTGGATTCGATCAAATCAAAATTGGGAAAGAATTTTTCTTTTATGGTGATGTATCTAACACTGGATGAGTATTTTATATTTATCCATTGATTGGTGTGTGATTGGTATATAATTTAGGAAAAATAATCAATCCTTTGATAAGTACAATCCACTTATCATATAATTTGTTGAATCACCAAATTAGATTCAGGTGAAAATTTTCCTTTCATGGTGCTCTGTTTCCTTCTATGCAATGCTTGGGATATTCAATAAATAAGTGTTTTGAGTAGCATTCCGGTGATTATGCATGCATTGACAAAGTTTTTCACTAACTAGTTGTGTTGAATATATTTTCCCACTTAATCATCTTGATGGTTTTCTTGTTAAGTAGTTCGTTATTGAATCTGTATATCAATGCCCTTTTGCTGGTTATGCAAGTATATGCAGGCTCAACTAATGAAGCTTCCAAAAGAGCTCCTAGCTATGACCTCTACGATAAAGAACACTGAATTGGTAAGTGGATATCCAACAATCTTGTTTTCAAATAAATGTCTTTTTTCCAGAGCTAGATTCTTGCTTGGATCATGGATATTGTGGAGATTTGTTGCAGGTCCTGGAGCAGTTGCCTCAAGTAATCTCATCATTGGATGAACATGTGGAGAGTGGACTGCTAAGGTCATATTTAATTTTGCTTTTTACTGTATTGGTATATATTGTTGTTCTTGAAATTTTGGTTCTACGACCTCTAGAATATCTTTCATTGAAATTGAAGACCCTGAAAAAGGATACAAGTTATAGTTTGAGTCTCAAGCAACATAATCTCGAAAATGATCATGTTCTGTTGAAACTGGGGTGATTTGGAAACTCTTGGCTCCTTACTCAAACCACAGCAGATAAGATATAGAAGAGACGCCGAACCTTCATTCTTGAAAGACGGTAAAAAAATCTGTGTTCCTTATGATATAGAAGAGATATTGGTTACGTCATCTATTGATTTTATTCTCTCTACCTTTCCTTCCTTTTAAGGTTTTATTGGGTTAACCGTGCCATATGGCATTTCATTGATTTCTTAGTTAATTTTAGTTAATTCTTTGAATCTATAGAAAGTAGTTCAAGCAGTGGAAATTGTAGTAATACAACAGGCTGGGTAAGAGAGTGTTTTAGCTTTATACCGTTGGTGAGAAGATTCGCTTTCATCAGTGTGAAAGCGAAAATGTAACAGTCGGGTTTGATCGAGGAAATTGCTATCGTATTGCTTTCTTTCCTTTTCTGCTATGTCCTATTTCTTTTTCATGAGCTTGATACTTGGGAGTTGAACCTTTTTTGCAGCGTGCCGTATCTGAATACTGTAGACCAGTTGCTCACCAACATGCAAAGCAACCAGCTTAAGTCTTTGTCCGTAACTCAACTTACTCCACAAGTACATAACTTTACCTCTCCCCTTGTGTTCTTTGCATCTCTTTCTTTCTTTCTTTTGTCACTTAGCAACTAGGATAACTCTCTATTTCAATTGCTTCCTTGTTCTTGTCAATAACTATGTTAACTATCTCACATTGTTAAATACTAAGATGTGGTGTGATTTATAATGCCTTGGACAACCTTCATCTGATGAATTAACTTTTGGGATTGAGTTAAACTTAAGCTCATAATATTTCTATAAATTATTTGCTTAATTGTATGCTAACCATGTTCGATTTGTTTAGCAGGAAAATATTCACGGACGAACTGATCATTGTTGAAACTTGTTACATGCTAAAAGCCTTTGGCAGATTTGCTTAGCAAGAATTTCCCTTGCACAGAAAATTTTAGCTCAGACGCAATTTGGCCGAATCCAATAAATTATGTAGCGAGTGTTAATGTAATTAGTTACTCTCTCTAAATTGCATATAAATCATATGACAAATATAAAATACTCACTGCATGATTAATTTCAATCTGGAGGGACGAAGAGAGCTTAAGTGAGGCTGTAACTTGTAAGTCATGGTTTATAAGCATATTTTACATCAAAATATGCGAATTCAACTGGTTATAGCTTTATTTAGTTAGTATTTAAGTCGTTGCAATAAAGTTTCTCCCTCTCTCTCTCTCTCTCTCTCATGACTCTCACCTGAGAATAAAAAGACAGGTAACGTGGATTAGTTTTTAATACAGTAGTTGAGGCCGGAAGATGCGGGCATCCCAAATCAACTTATGATTTTTTATTTTTTCAATTTTTCATTTTTCACAATGTAAATATATGTTATTATATATTAAAGTGAAAAACTATGTTTATTCTTTCCCCTACCCCACAAAGAAATAATTTCAGTCGTCTCGAATCCCCCAAGTTGAGATTGTAGCTCTGTTCAGTGAACCATAGTCAAATAATTGTATGAAAATAACATGTTGTCTCGGTCCATTTAGAAAACTTCCATTGTCAAGCATAATGCTCTCATGTATTTTTTTTCATTAGTCATCTTCAGTTAAAAAAAAAAGAGCATATTATGTAATCTTATAAGTTCAATCGTACAATCTTGACAGCATCTTTAATTTTGTGTGACAAGTGCGCGTATACACTTTATTCAAGACAATATGGTTATAGCGGACAAGAGATAGCATGTGGTATAATTACTTGTTTATGTTCCATTTGCAGATAAAATTATTGTTTAGTTTATTGAATTTAAGATTATTAGTATATGTAATTTTTACTAAAATAGTGAAATATCATACGAAACATTCATATTATGGGCTCTTTTCACAAAAAAAAATTGGGTCGTGGGTGACAATGTTCAATTCCTATATTAATAAGACATTTTGGTAAAAATAAATGGGTTAATGAATTAATCTATAGCAAAACCATTTCTGATGATTTAAAACAAATTATAATTTTTCTTGCCACAAAAATACAAATTATAATATACACGTATACAGTGAGTAGAAATTTAATTTGCATAAGTGGCCCTTTTACTAATCAAAAACTAACCCATAATGTCTTTCACTCAGGCTATTTTTGCTCACAGGATATCACTCACTACAAAAACAAAAGATAAAAAAAAAAAAAAAGATAAAAAAAGAATTCCCCAGCAAAAAAATTTATGATGGAGAGATTTCATTCTAGATAGGAAATATTTATAATAGATTTGTCGAATTATTCTATTAAATTGAAACTAAATTACAACATCTTCTTACGGAAAAGAATCTATAATTTAATCCTATTTTTGGCATCCTAAAATAAAAGAGGTAGATTAGTAGAGCATGTGAAAAATAAAAAGAGGAAAGTGAAGAAATAAGACCAGCAAAAGTGCGAATAAAATCTCCTATTCCATAGTACGATTTTTTTTTTCTATATGAACCTAATTTAATTAAATTTAATAAATTATATGACAAGTGTATTATACTTGCTAGGAAATTGGTCTCCTTTTTTAAATTATCCACAATTACAAGTTTGTAAAATTATCATGCCAAGTTTGCAAAATTTTCATGCCAAGTTTGTAAAATTATCTTCAAATTATATATTTAGCCTGAAAATTTTTACACTTCGCGTATATTCATATATTGAAATAAGAGATAAAATACGATTTGAACCAAAGAATCTCGAGTGGCAAACGCTTTGCAAACTGTTATCTATTATGATGCAATTTTTTTTAAAAAAAATTTACTCAACTTTCGAGTAAACTAACTAGACACCTTTATATAGGTAGGTAGTGACCGAGCCAAGCCCCTATCCAATTTTTTAAAAATTTATTTATTTATTATATATTTATTAGAATTTTAAAATTTGTCCCCTCCCCACCCCTTAAAATAAAATTTTGACTTTTATATAAATTATATAATAAAAAATATAATTTTTTCTACTCTTTTATTTTTTATGATTCAATTTTACCCAGTTTTATTTACCTTAATAATTAAATTAGGGCGAATTACAATGACCACCCATGAAGTTTGACTAATTTACGAAAAATTCCTTACTTTTTAAAAAATTATCAAAAGTCCCCTAAAGTTACATCAATATTACAAACTTATTTTAATTTCTGAAAATACCCCTACCCTCTTTTTGGATGATTTACATGGACCACATTGAAATTAGGTTAATTTACAAGAAACCACCTGCGGTTTCAAAAATTATCAAAAATTCCCTAAGGTTATACCAATATTACATCTAGCACCTACTTAAATTGTCTTATCAACAATATTAATTCTTTTTTTTCCCCCCTCTGTAATATTGTTATCATAAAATTTTCATGTAATAAATTTGAAAAAAAATGTGATTATTTATTCAAATAAATATTCTGAATTTAATACATTAAAAGTATCTACCAACACATCAAGTATGTCATATTATCGTTAATACGGAATAAATTTTAAGAGAAATGAATTAGAGTTCTCAAGCTAAATAAAGTTTTCAAGTGCATTATTTAATTTTAATTTTTTCATTTCAATCAATGTTTATATTTCTCTTTTCACATTATGGATAGATACGATGCATATATTATATTTTTCTCAAATATAAATTTAGCACATGTTACGTATATTTAGTATAAATTCATAACATTGAATTCAGAATATTTATTTGAATATGTAATCACATTTTTTTTTCAAATCTATTATATGAAAATTTTATGATAGCAATATTACAGAGGAAAAAAAATTAATATTGTTGATAAGTCAACCTAAATAGGTACTAATTGTAATATTGGTATAACCTCAGGGAATTTTGGTAATTTTTGAAACCATAGGGGATTTCTTATAAATTAACCAAATCTCAGGGTGGTCAGTGTAAATCACCAAAAAAAAAAAGGAGTATTTTCAAAAATTAAAATAATTTTGTAATATAGATAAAACCTAGGGGGGTTTTGGTAATTTTTAAAAAAGTAAAATTTTTTTGTAAATTGACCAAACCTCAGGGGTAGTCAGTGTAATTTTTTCATTAAATTATCTCTTTTTCTATTTCCTCTCTTCCCTCTTCTTCTATTCAAATTAAAATACCAAAAATTCTGTTAGAAATTTCTTCTCTCA
>JAOWBU010000315.1:2500-25000 GCA_026212405.1 Petrea volubilis
AAAGGTGACGACGGCGTCGATGTACCTCGAAGGAGACGCAAAACTTTGGTGGAGGACCAAATTCTCCGATATTCAGGCGCACCGAATTCGCCTGGATACATGGGAACTTCTCAAGGAAGCCATTCGACAACAATTCTTCCCTGAGAATGTTGAATATGCTGCCCGACGGGCACTAAGAGACCTGAGGCAAACAGGGACGATACGAGAATATGTCAAATCCTTCTCCACTCACATGTTACAGATTCACGACATGTCAGAGAAGGACAAGCTCTTCACCTTCATGGAGGGCTTGAAGCCCTTTGTCAGAACTGAGCTGCAAAGGCAGAGAGTTACGGATTTAAATTCGGCTATGGGGGCAGCAGAACGGCTTATGGATTACGTTACTGAGCCTCGGCGAGACAAACCAGTGGTGTCCAATGCATCCCAGTCAAAAGGGAGCGTTTCAAAGCCATTTGTCCCCAGTTTTCGCCGAAGTTCCGGGGAAAGACAGCAATCCCCCCAATCTAGCTTTCAGGAAAGCACTTCGAAGGGACCATCTCAAGAAAACAGACCGAGTATGTCCCAGAAGAAAGGTGGCCCATGGGGACCCAGACCATGCATCTTTTGCGATGGACCACACCACTTTAGGACATGCCCGAAAAGGCAAGCCCTCAATGCTATGGCGAGCTTGGGTGGGAATGAGTCGGCATCCAAGCTAGCCATACCGCTAGAGGCGACCAGTGATGACGAGGGAGAAGAGGGACAACATGGTGAGAATCTTGGTGCTATCAGCCACTGGTATAACTCTCTCTCCCAACAGGTGGCGGCAAAGGCAAGGGTCATCCCTAAGACAACAAGAACGGCGCCGGCCTTAACTGAGGGCCAACCCCCTGAGGCACCAAAGCCTGAAGCCGGAAAGAAAAAGGGACTAATGTACGTTGACGTGAAGCTCAATGGCAAACCCATTCGAGCCATGGTCGACACAGGAGCAACGCACAACTACCTAGCTAGCTCAGAGGTAGAGAGACTGGGGCTTGCTCTAGAAAAAGGAGTTGGCCGCGTAAAGGCAATCAACTCGGCTGCTCAACCGATTGCCGGGGTAGCCAAATCTGTTCTCATAAGAGTTGGTCCGCATGAGGGAAGGATCAACCTATCAGTTGTCACGATGGATGACTTCAAGCTCATTCTCGGGCTTGAATTTTTACGGGAAACAAACACAAGCGTGATGCCACACACGAACTCCTTAATGATGATGGGGAGCAAGCCATGTGTCATCTCCACCATAGCTGGAATGGTGGGACAAAAGAACCTCTCAGCCCTACAATTCGAGAAGGGATGCAGGAAGAACGAACCGTCTTACCTGTGCACCCTCAAGCTGGAGGAAGTAGAGGAAACATCAGGACCAATCCCTGATAAGGTGAAGAAGCTCCTGATGGAGTTTGAAGATGTGATGCCAGAGGAGCTGCCTCGGAAGCTTCCGCCGAAGAGAGCAGTGGACCATGAAATTGAGTTGGTGCCAGGTACGAAGCCTCCAGCTCGGGCACCATATAGAATGTCACAACCTGAGCTTGTGGAACTCAGGAAGCAACTGAGGGAAATGTTGGACTCCGGTATCATCAAACCAGGCAAGATCACCATATGGAGCACCGGTCCTATTCCAGAAGAAAAGTGATGGTTCCTTGCGAATGTGTTGTGATTACCGGGCCCTAAACAAAATCACAGTTAAGAACAGGTACCCTATCCCACTGGTGGCAGATTGCTTTGATCGATTGAGTCGAGCAAACTACTTCACGAAAATTGACTTGCGTTCTGGTTACTGGCAAGTCCGGGTGAAAGAAGGGGATGAAGCAAAAACCACAGTGGTGACGAGATACGGGGCATATGAATTTCTGGTCATGCCTTTCGGCTTGACAAATGCACCTGCTACATTCTGTACCTTAATGAACCAGGTACTCCATGGCTTCCTCGATGAGTTTGTGGTGGTGTACCTTGATGATATTGTCATATACAGCGAGACTCTCATTGAACATGTTGAGCACCTGAGGAAGGTCCTCACTCGACTTCGCGAGCACGAGTTGTATGCCAAATTGTCGAAATGCTCGTTTGCTCAAGGAACTGTTCAATTTTTGGGTCATATCATAGAAAGAGGCAAAATAAGGATGGACTCAAAGAAGGTACAGGCCATCCAAGATTGGCAACCCCCGAACGATGTGCATGGGGTGAGGTCGTTCCTTGGATTGGCGAATTACTACAGAAGATTCGTGAAAGGGTACTCTGAAATTGCTCGTCCCCTCACCGATTTGACGAAAAAGACTGAGACTTGGAACTGGTCTCCCCGGTGCCAAGTTGCCTTCGAGAACTTAAAGAAGGCCATGATTTCGGAGCCTGTGCTTGCGCTCCCAGACCTGGCGAAACCCTTTGAAGTCGAAACAGATGCATCTGATTTCGCACTTGGAGGAGTTCTGATACAAGAAGGCCACCCGGTGGCATTTGAGAGTCGAAAATTGAAGGATGCGGAGAGGCGCTACTCAGCGCACGAAAAAGAATTGTTGGCCGTAGTCCACTGTCTTAGGACGTGGCGGCACTACTTGTTGGGCTCTCCTTTCGTGGTTAGGACAGACAACACCGCGGTGAGTCATTTCCTATCACAATCAAAATTGACCAGCAAGCAAGCACGGTGGCAGGAATTGCTATCGGAATTTAGTTTCTCTTTGGAGTATCGGGCTGGCTCCCACAACCACGTAGCCGACGCCCTAAGCCGACGAGCAGAATTAGCTGCCCTGAATTCAGCAGCTGGCTTATCGGCAAGTTCGATTGCTACCTCAATCAAGGATCGGATTAGGGAGTTGCTCCCAAAAGACGATGCCGCACAAAATTTGATCAACCTGGTCGAGCAGGGTAAAACTCGACAATTTTGGATGGAGGAAAATTTATTGAGGACCAAAGGCGACCGCCTCTACGTTCCGAAGGGTGGGGACCTGCGGAAATCCATCATCACAGAATGTCATGACACTCTTTGGGCAGGACACCCTGGCGAGGAGCGCACCTGTGCCCTAGTTCAGAGGGCCTATTTTTGGCCGCATATGCGGGAAGATATCGAAACTTACGTCCGAACCTGTTTGGTTTGTCAACAAGACAAAGCGGATCATCAAAAGAAGGCAGGATTGCTGGAGCCATTATGCTCCCCGAAACGGCCTTGGGAGAGTGTCTCGATGGATTACATCTCCGGGTTGCCCAAGGTGGGAGACTTGGGGACCATTATTGTCGTGGTGGACCGTTTTTCAAAATACGCAACTTTTATCGCAGCCCCAAAACATGTTACGGCGGAGGGGACAGCTCACCTCTTCTTCAAGCATATTGTCAAATATTGGGGACTGCCGAAGGATATCGTTAGTGATCGGGACTCCCGATTCACCGGTATCTTTTGGACCGAGCTCTTCAAACTACTCGGGTCCAAACTCAACATGAGCTCGAGCTATCACCCCCAGTCCGATGGCCAAACAGAGCGCTTCAATTCTATGTTGGAGGAATATCTTCGACACTTTGTTCGAGGTACACAGAAGGATTGGGTGAAGCTCCTGGATGTTGCCCAGCTGTGCTTCAATGCTCAGAAGAGCTCTGCCACCAACAAGAGCGCTTTTGAGATTGTTACCGGGCAGCAACCACTTCTCCCTCACACCATTGACTCTCCTCAAGGTGTCAAATCTCCCCTCGCACGAAGCTTTTCCCAAGAATGGAAGCAAAATCTTGAAATTACTCGCAGTTACTTGGAGAAAGCTAGGAAGCGGATGAAAAAGTATGCCGACCAAAACCGCCGTTTCCTCGAATTCAACACGGGAGACAAGGTGATGGTAAAGGTCCCAGACCCTAGACTCTCAAAGTCATCAAGGGGGAGAGATCCTCGCTTGATGCAAAAATACATCGGACCCGTAAACGTTATCAAACGCATTGGGAAGGTAGCCTACAAGTTAGAGTTGCCTCCTTGGTGGAAGATTCACAATGTCCTCCATGTCAGCCAACTCAAGCCCTATTCAGAAGACCAGGAGGACCCCTCTCGTAACCAGCCGAACCGCCCACAGTTAGAATTGAAGAAGACAGAGAAGAGGGCGGCAGAAGTTATCCTGGATCACCGAGTTGTGCGCACAGCAAAGAAGATGCACGATGAATACTTGGTGAAATGGCGAGGGTGTTGCAGCGAAGAGAATACCTGGGAGAGAGTGACGGATCTCAAGGCGTTCAAACCTCTTATTGAGGCGTATCGAAACTCCATGGCGCCGAGGACGTCACCAAATCAAAGGGGGGAGAATGTCAAGGATGGGCCTCCGCGCACCAGACATCCTTGTCCGCATTCTGCACTTGCCTTCACCGACTGACGCCAGAACCGCAAGGATCATCCTGTTGTGTCATAGGTGTTAGGCCCTTTTATCTTTTGTCCTTGCTTTGTACAGTTTTTACGGCTTTCCGGGCACGTTGTTCGGCCCTTTTAATATCTGTTGCTGTTACTAGTGTTTATTTTTTTTTACCTATTATAGGGAGGGGATAGTTATTGAAGTGAAGCCTTCTCAAGCAAAGTCGAGCGTTGGATTTTCCCCTCTCGGTCCAACCCATTGTAATCATTCTCGCTGCTATACTGTAATCATGTTTCTGCAATCAATGGAATCGACTTTTAGTTAATCTTGTGCAATCATATTTCTGCAATTGATCGAATCAACTCGAGTGCTGGTCCTCTAAAGCGTGCCTAAATTGGCCGGGAGTGCGACGCCCAGCTAGAACTCGAGTTATTCCCCTTATTTTTCAGGCGTACGTAATCGCATCCAACGATTGCTAGCCGCACGGTGTTCCGCTTTCTAAAACTAAACCGGTGCCCCGTGAAACCGTGTCAGGATTGGGTAATTTGCGCGCCTGCTGCCTTCCTTGGATGTGGTAGCCGTTTCTCAGGCTCCCTCTCCGGAATCGAACCCTAATTCTCCGTCACCCGTCACCACCATAGTAGGTGTCACAGGGCCGAATTTAGCACTTAAATTTTCGCTAGATTTCTCGCTCTGTGCGGCTAAGGTCTCGCACCTTATCAGCCTTCCCTCAGTCTCACGATTTTACCTCTCGTGTTTAAGTGTTTTACGAGTTAAGCAACACACAATCACAAGCACACAATGCACAAGGCGTAACAAGCACAATGCACCAAGTATTACGGGAAAACTCCCAACCTTTGTATTACTCAACTTTGTAATTACAACAGGATACAAGTAGTGTGCTCAACTCTTTTCTGTCTACAAAACCGAGCACCCTACCAACGTATTTATAATACATTTGCAGTGGACAACTCCCAACTGCTGAGTGAAACCGGCCATCTAGGATTAGGACAAGTGTCGGAGCAGTTTTCCCGCAACTGCTCCTAATGTCTTGGAACCGCAAGTCTGTCTCTGTCCAGACCCGTGCAACCGCTCCAAGGAACAAGGAGAACCGTCTCAGCCTTTCAAGGAGTCAGCAACGTCATCAAGAAACCAACCCTTAACCGTCACGGTCACCAGCATACATGCGCCGTGCTCAGCACTCGCTCGCTGCCTTGCTCGTGCAGGCGCGCGCACTGGCTTGCGCACGCACCCGTCCCGTCTCGCACGTCCCGCCGTGCAAGTCCGTTCGTTCCATCCGGAACGCGTCCAAATCCTTCACTGACCGAGTCACCCTCGAGTACGTCCTTAGGCTGCACTGCTCGCACGGTCATGTCCCGAGCTCGCACCATTCCGCCTACGGATCGCACGAGTCGCACGCGACAACCTGCTCGCGCACGAGTCATCTTGTGCACGTCTGCACGGGACGCACGGCACTGCCTGCCCGCACGCCCGCAACCCAGCTCTTCCGTCGAATTCACCGAGTCACATTCGGAACACCGCTCCGCATCGATGCTCCACTCGTCCCAGCACGCAACACATGCAGTGCTGAGCCGAGTCACGCTTCAAGGGGCTAACAAACCACCCCCACCAGAAGAAGCCGACGTCCTCGTCGGTGGGTTAGCTTCCCTTTCAGCAAAATACGAACCAATCTGGTCCTCGAACTGCCACATGTTCACAGCTTTTTCCCACGTAGCATCCGCTTCAGATTCACCTTCCCATTGCACCAAGAAAACCGTACGCCTGTTCTTCTTGCTTTGTCCCATGGTCCGGTGGTCTAGAATTTTCAGCAATTTCTTCCCATACTCTTGCCGAATAACAGGAGGCGCTCTCGTTACCTGCCTGCGTGACTCATCAAGTAAATCTGGATGAAATTTCTTAAGAAAACTCACATGAAATGTCGGATGAATTTTTAGTCGATCCGGCAGCTTCAACCGATAAGCAACCTTGCCCACTTTGCTGATGACTTCAAAGGGACCATCATACTTCGGTATCAGCCCACGATGAGCAGTCTTAGCACTGATCTTCTTCCAAATTTGGGGAGTCAGTTTCAACAACACTTGATCTCCAACCTGGAAATCAACATCTCTTCGACTCTTGTCCGCATACTTCTTCATTCTGCGTTGAGCCTTGATTAGACTATCTTTTGCTTCATCTAACAGCTCTTGCTTTTCCCTCGCGAACCGGTAAGCTGCAGGGCATTTACCTCCGGTCCTTTGCACCGCCACTTCATGAGGTGCTAGAGGCTGTTGTCCGTGCACTAACTCGAACGGACTCATTCCCGTTGCCGAGGATTTCTGTAAATTGTATGAGAACTGTGCCACATCAAGTAAATCCACCCAATTCTTCTGACTTGCCGAAACATAATGCCTCAGGTACTCCTCCAACAACTGATTCATCCTCTCCGTCTGACCATCAGTTTGGGGATGGGCAGCCGTCGAGAATTTCAAATCCGTACCCAGCATGTTAAATAGCGAAGTCCAGAATCTTCCGGTGAACCGGGTATCCCTGTCACTTATGATATCTTCAGGAACACCAAAATACTTAACCACATGTTTGAAAAACAAGTTAGCAGCAATCTCGGCGGGACAATTATGAGGAGCCGCGATAAAAACAGCATACTTTGAGAGTCTATCAACAACAACAAGTATTGAAGCCATACCATTCACTTTAGGAAATCCCAAGATAAAGTCCATGGAGACCGACTGCCATGGCCTGTCGGGAATGGGCAGCGGCTGCAGCAGCCCAGCTTCTTTCTTCCTCTCAAGC
The DNA here is from genome assembly GCA_026212405.1 of Petrea volubilis. Lineage (NCBI taxonomy): Eukaryota > Viridiplantae > Streptophyta > Magnoliopsida > Lamiales > Verbenaceae > Petrea > Petrea volubilis. The sequence continues at coordinate 9,637 of JAOWBU010000315.1, forward strand.
TTGTCCAATTGGCATACGAGACAAGTCTTGACATAGGCTTCAACATCGTATTCCATCTTTGGCCAGTAATACCGTCGGGACAGCAATGCCAGCATTCGGTCTATGCCCGGGTGACCAGCCCATTGAGGGTCATGGGTTTCCCTCATGAGCTGCCTCCGCAACGGGCCGCTCGGCACGTACGCTCTTCCCCCTTTTGCGTACAGCAAACCATCCTCGATCCAATACTTCCGTATTAGGCCAGCTTTCACATCATCAATGATCTTTTGATACGCCGAGTCAAGTTGGGACGACTCGCGGATTCGGTCTAGGAAATCCGACTCCACAACAGTCAATGAGGCCACAAACTCTTCTATCATCTTTCGACTCAAGGCATCAGCCACATCATTGTGCTTTCCCGGTCTATGCACCCAATCAAAGTCGAACTCGCCCAAGAACTCTTGCCATCTCGCCTGTTTGGGAGTTAGCTTCTTCTGGGTCTTGAAATAAGTGTTGGCAATATTGTCAGTAACCACTACGAATTTGGTTCCCAACAGATAATGCCTCCACGCATCAAGGCAATGGATCACTGCCGTCATTTCTTTCTCATGAGTGCTGTAACGGATCTCAGCATCTTTGAACTTGCGACTTTCAAATGCCACGGGGTGTTTGTCCTGCACCAACACACCTCCAAGAGCACGATCCGAAGCATCAACCTGCACCTCAAAAGGTTTATCGAACACAGGTATCTTAAGAACAGGGGCTGAAGTAGTAGCTACCTTCAACCTGTCGAAGGCATCTTGACATGCAAACGACCATTCCCACTTCGAATCCTTCTTTAACAAATCCGTCAAGGGACTAACTATTTTAGAGTAGCCCTTGATGAACCTGCGATAATAGTTGGCCAATCCCAAGAAACTCCGCAACTCGGCTACTTTGGTCGGAACAGGCCACTCCGCAACAGCCTGAACCTTTTTCTTGTCCATCATAACTTTGCCTTGGCTGATGATGTGACCAAGGAAAGTTATTTGGTCGCGACAGAACTCGCATTTCTCCTTCTTTGCATAAAGACTGTATTCCCTCAGTTTGTTGAACACTGCCCTCAAGTGCATCAAGTGTTCTTCTAGGGACTCCGAGTATATAACGATGTCATCCAAGTAAACAACCACAAACCGATCCAAGTAAGCATAAAGAACATCATTCATTAAGTTACAAAAGGTAGCAGGGGCATTGGTTAAGCCGAAAGGCATTACAAGGAACTCGAACGACCCATATCTAGTGACACATGTGGTCTTCGGTTCATCACCCTCAGCAACTCGTACTTGCCAATAACCCGACCTCAGATCGATCTTCGTAAAGTACCTTGCCCTTGGCAGCTTATCAAATAAATCCAGAGCATTTGGAATAGGATACTTGTTTTTGATAGTAACCTTATTCAAAGCTCGATAATCCACACACATGCGCATCGACCCATCAGCTTTCCGTTGAAACAACACGGGGGAACCATAAGGAGCTTTGGATGGCTGTATCAGACCGGCCTCCAACAGTCCATCAAGTTGCTTCCTCAGTTCAGCCAACTCCGACGGGCACATTCGATACGGCGCCCTGGAAGGGGGCTTCGCACCAGGTTCCAGCTCTATCTTGTGGTCAAACGCACGCCTCGGAGGCAACTTCTTAGGCAATTCAGGGGGCATCACGTCCTCGAATTCCTTAAGCAAGTCAGCCACTGCATCCGGGACTTCATGGTACTCATTTGGCTTCGTCTCGATGAATGCAGCCAAGAAGGTCGGATCACCATGTTTTAATCCCTTCTCAACTTGCAACGCCGAGACAAGCGTAGCCTTCTCAACCAGCTTCGGCATCCCCTCATAGACGCCACGCACGAAGGCGGGGCAACCTGCATCACCTATCAACATTCCGCCTAGGTACGGCATCACAGCAATCCTTGCATGATTAAGAAAATCGTTACCCAGAATAACATCAAAATCATCAAGAGGGACAGCCATTAAAAGGCACTGTCCTTTCCATGGTCCAACCGTCAATGTGACGTTGGCCACGCCCTTTATGGGCTTTGCTTCCGAATTAACAGCCTTTATTTTACTAGGGTAGGGGGTAAGATTCAAACCCAATTTTGTTACTTCACGATCAGCAACATAAGTGTGAGTGGCACCGGTGTCAACCATCGCCATTACCTCACGTCCATTCACGCCTACCGGCACGTACATCAAGCCATTCTGTGCACGGGGCTTCTCTTGTATCGCATTCAGCAACTGGAGAGGATTGACCCGAGGGGCACTCTCCTCATTCTCCTCAGCCATCTCGGCAGCGATCAAGGCATTAAGCTTTGAACGTCTGGGACAATCTCGCATCCGGTGGTCGCCATTGCATAAGAAGCACCCCGGGTTGTTCTTGTCAATAACAACAGGGGACTCCTTAGCCTTTCCACTAGAGCCTTCCTTTCCCTTCTTCTTCTTAGCTTTCGCCTCTTTCTTCCATTTGCCAGTTTTCCCTTTCTCGCCTCCGGAATCCTTTTTCTTTTTCTTGTCATCCGGACCGCTAACAACACGGTAATCAAGTAACCGATCAGCAGCAGCAATGGCGGACGACAAATCCTTGACGCCTTGCCGTCTTAATTCGGCTTGGGCCCAGGTTTGAAGTCCGGCCATGAAGTTGAACAATTTGTCTTCTTCGGACATCTCACGGACATCTAGCAACAGTGAGGAGAATTCCTTCACGTAATCTCGAACGGAACCAGTTTGCTTCAACTTGCGAAGGGCCTCCCTTGCAAGCCACGAAGTATTGCAGGGGAGGAATTGATCCTTCAATTCCTTTTTCAGAGACTCCCAAGTCTCGATTTTCCCACGATTTGCGAGGGCCTCATCGGATAGACGAGTCCTCCACCATAACTTAGCATCACCGGTCAGGTACATGCTAGTAATAGACACCTTTTCTTCTTCAGGGACACGGGCAGCCTGGAAATACGTTTCCATATCCCACAGAAAGTTTTCAAGCTCTTTGGCGCTTCGGGCACCACCAAAGGGCTTTGGATCAGGGACCTTGACCTTCGTGGAAGAGGGTCGTTCTTCAGAACTCTTCGACCCAACAGCCTTCTTCAGGATGTTCAATTCTTCCTTGAACGCATCCATCTTCAAATCACAGGCATCCGTGAGGGCTTCAATGTCCTCACTGACGGACTGGATCCGTCCTTCCACAAACTCGGGCAAACCAGCGATTTGCGGGAACAACGGTGAAGTCGGAGACTCCACGGGTTCGCCAACCAGGGTCTCTAAACGTTTCATCCTTGTTTCGAGAGCAAGGATGCGATCCAACAACGCTTGTTCAGTCATCATTAAACACGAATTCGAACCACGTTTGATATCAACCTGGCTCTGATACCAACTGTCACAGGGCCGAATTTAGCACTTAAATTTTCGCTAGATTTCTCGCTCTGTGCGGCTAAGGTCTCGCACCTTATCAGCCTTCCCTCAGTCTCACGATTTTACCTCTCGTGTTTAAGTGTTTTACGAGTTAAGCAACACACAATCACAAGCACACAATGCACAAGGCGTAACAAGCACAATGCACCAAGTATTACGGGAAAACTCCCAACCTTTGTATTACTCAACTTTGTAATTACAACAGGATACAAGTAGTGTGCTCAACTCTTTTCTGTCTACAAAACCGAGCACCCTACCAACGTATTTATAATACATTTGCAGTGGACAACTCCCAACTGCTGAGTGAAACCGGCCATCTAGGATTAGGACAAGTGTCGGAGCAGTTTTCCCGCAACTGCTCCTAATGTCTTGGAACCGCAAGTCTGTCTCTGTCCAGACCCGTGCAACCGCTCCAAGGAACAAGGAGAACCGTCTCAGCCTTTCAAGGAGTCAGCAACGTCATCAAGAAACCAACCCTTAACCGTCACGGTCACCAGCATACATGCGCCGTGCTCAGCACTCGCTCGCTGCCTTGCTCGTGCAGGCGCGCGCACTGGCTTGCGCACGCACCCGTCCCGTCTCGCACGTCCCGCCGTGCAAGTCCGTTCGTTCCATCCGGAACGCGTCCAAATCCTTCACTGACCGAGTCACCCTCGAGTACGTCCTTAGGCTGCACTGCTCGCACGGTCATGTCCCGAGCTCGCACCATTCCGCCTACGGATCGCACGAGTCGCACGCGACAACCTGCTCGCGCACGAGTCATCTTGTGCACGTCTGCACGGGACGCACGGCACTGCCTGCCCGCACGCCCGCAACCCAGCTCTTCCGTCGAATTCACCGAGTCACATTCGGAACACCGCTCCGCATCGATGCTCCACTCGTCCCAGCACGCAACACATGCAGTGCTGAGCCGAGTCACGCTTCAAGGGGCTAACAAACCACCCCCACCAGAAGAAGCCGACGTCCTCGTCGGTGGGTTAGCTTCCCTTTCAGCAAAATACGAACCAATCTGGTCCTCGAACTGCCACATGTTCACAGCTTTTTCCCACGTAGCATCCGCTTCAGATTCACCTTCCCATTGCACCAAGAAAACCGTACGCCTGTTCTTCTTGCTTTGTCCCATGGTCCGGTGGTCTAGAATTTTCAGCAATTTCTTCCCATACTCTTGCCGAATAACAGGAGGCGCTCTCGTTACCTGCCTGCGTGACTCATCAAGTAAATCTGGATGAAATTTCTTAAGAAAACTCACATGAAATGTCGGATGAATTTTTAGTCGATCCGGCAGCTTCAACCGATAAGCAACCTTGCCCACTTTGCTGATGACTTCAAAGGGACCATCATACTTCGGTATCAGCCACGATGAGCAGTCTTAGCACTGATCTTCTTCCAAATTTGGGGAGTCAGTTTCAACAACACTTGATCTCCAACCTGGAAATCAACATCTCTTCGACTCTTGTCCGCATACTTCTTCATTCTGCGTTGAGCCTTGATTAGACTATCTTTTGCTTCATCTAACAGCTCTTGCTTTTCCCTCGCGAACCGGTAAGCTGCAGGGCATTTACCTCCGGTCCTTTGCACCGCCACTTCATGAGGTGCTAGAGGCTGTTGTCCGTGCACTAACTCGAACGGACTCATTCCCGTTGCCGAGGATTTCTGTAAATTGTATGAGAACTGTGCCACATCAAGTAAATCCACCCAATTCTTCTGACTTGCCGAAACATAATGCCTCAGGTACTCCTCCAACAACTGATTCATCCTCTCCGTCTGACCATCAGTTTGGGGATGGGCAGCCGTCGAGAATTTCAAATCCGTACCCAGCATGTTAAATAGCGAAGTCCAGAATCTTCCGGTGAACCGGGTATCCCTGTCACTTATGATATCTTCAGGAACACCAAAATACTTAACCACATGTTTGAAAAACAAGTTAGCAGCAATCTCGGCGGGACAATTATGAGGAGCCGCGATAAAAACAGCATACTTTGAGAGTCTATCAACAACAACAAGTATTGAAGCCATACCATTCACTTTAGGAAATCCCAAGATAAAGTCCATGGAGACCGACTGCCATGGCCTGTCGGGAATGGGCAGCGGCTGCAGCAGCCCAGCTTCTTTCTTCCTCTCAAGCTTGTCCAATTGGCATACGAGACAAGTCTTGACATAGGCTTCAACATCGTATTCCATCTTTGGCCAGTAATACCGTCGGGACAGCAATGCCAGCATTCGGTCTATGCCCGGGTGACCAGCCCATTGAGGGTCATGGGTTTCCCTCATGAGCTGCCTCCGCAACGGGCCGCTCGGCACGTACGCTCTTCCCCCTTTTGCGTACAGCAAACCATCCTCGATCCAATACTTCCGTATTAGGCCAGCTTTCACATCATCAATGATCTTTTGATACGCCGAGTCAAGTTGGGACGACTCGCGGATTCGGTCTAGGAAATCCGACTCCACAACAGTCAATGAGGCCACAAACTCTTCTATCATCTTTCGACTCAAGGCATCAGCCACATCATTGTGCTTTCCCGGTCTATGCACCCAATCAAAGTCGAACTCGCCCAAGAACTCTTGCCATCTCGCCTGTTTGGGAGTTAGCTTCTTCTGGGTCTTGAAATAAGTGTTGGCAATATTGTCAGTAACCACTACGAATTTGGTTCCCAACAGATAATGCCTCCACGCATCAAGGCAATGGATCACTGCCGTCATTTCTTTCTCATGAGTGCTGTAACGGATCTCAGCATCTTTGAACTTGCGACTTTCAAATGCCACGGGGTGTTTGTCCTGCACCAACACACCTCCAAGAGCACGATCCGAAGCATCAACCTGCACCTCAAAAGGTTTATCGAACACAGGTATCTTAAGAACAGGGGCTGAAGTAGTAGCTACCTTCAACCTGTCGAAGGCATCTTGACATGCAAACGACCATTCCCACTTCGAATCCTTCTTTAACAAATCCGTCAAGGGACTAACTATTTTAGAGTAGCCCTTGATGAACCTGCGATAATAGTTGGCCAATCCCAAGAAACTCCGCAACTCGGCTACTTTGGTCGGAACAGGCCACTCCGCAACAGCCTGAACCTTTTTCTTGTCCATCATAACTTTGCCTTGGCTGATGATGTGACCAAGGAAAGTTATTTGGTCGCGACAGAACTCGCATTTCTCCTTCTTTGCATAAAGACTGTATTCCCTCAGTTTGTTGAACACTGCCCTCAAGTGCATCAAGTGTTCTTCTAGGGACTCCGAGTATATAACGATGTCATCCAAGTAAACAACCACAAACCGATCCAAGTAAGCATAAAGAACATCATTCATTAAGTTACAAAAGGTAGCAGGGGCATTGGTTAAGCCGAAAGGCATTACAAGGAACTCGAACGACCCATATCTAGTGACACATGTGGTCTTCGGTTCATCACCCTCAGCAACTCGTACTTGCCAATAACCCGACCTCAGATCGATCTTCGTAAAGTACCTTGCCCTTGGCAGCTTATCAAATAAATCCAGAGCATTTGGAATAGGATACTTGTTTTTGATAGTAACCTTATTCAAAGCTCGATAATCCACACACATGCGCATCGACCTATCAGCTTTCCGTTGAAACAACACGGGGGAACCATAAGGAGCTTTGGATGGCTGTATCAGACCGGCCTCCAACAGTCCATCAAGTTGCTTCCTCAGTTCAGCCAACTCCGACGGGCACATTCGATACGGCGCCCTGGAAGGGGGCTTCGCACCAGGTTCCAGCTCTATCTTGTGGTCAAACGCACGCCTCGGAGGCAACTTCTTAGGCAATTCAGGGGGCATCACGTCCTCGAATTCCTTAAGCAAGTCAGCCACTGCATCCGGGACTTCATGGTACTCATTTGGCTTCGTCTCGATGAATGCAGCCAAGAAGGTCGGATCACCATGTTTTAATCCCTTCTCAACTTGCAACGCCGAGACAAGCGTAGCCTTCTCAACCAGCTTCGGCATCCCCTCATAGACGCCACGCACGAAGGCGGGGCAACCTGCATCACCTATCAACATTCCGCCTAGGTACGGCATCACAGCAATCCTTGCATGATTAAGAAAATCGTTACCCAGAATAACATCAAAATCATCAAGAGGGACAGCCATTAAAAGGCACTGTCCTTTCCATGGTCCAACCGTCAATGTGACGTTGGCCACGCCCTTTATGGGCTTTGCTTCCGAATTAACAGCCTTTATTTTACTAGGGTAGGGGGTAAGATTCAAACCCAATTTTGTTACTTCACGATCAGCAACATAAGTGTGAGTGGCACCGGTGTCAACCATCGCCATTACCTCACGTCCATTCACGCCTACCGGCACGTACATCAAGCCATTCTGTGCACGGGGCTTCTCTTGTATCGCATTCAGCAACTGGAGAGGATTGACCCGAGGGGCACTCTCCTCATTCTCCTCAGCCATCTCGGCAGCGATCAAGGCATTAAGCTTTGAACGTCTGGGACAATCTCGCATCCGGTGGTCGCCATTGCATAAGAAGCACCCCGGGTTGTTCTTGTCAATAACAACAGGGGACTCCTTAGCCTTTCCACTAGAGCCTTCCTTTCCCTTCTTCTTCTTAGCTTTCGCCTCTTTCTTCCATTTGCCAGTTTTCCCTTTCTCGCCTCCGGAATCCTTTTTCTTTTTCTTGTCATCCGGACCGCTAACAACACGGTAATCAAGTAACCGATCAGCAGCAGCAATGGCGGACGACAAATCCTTGACGCCTTGCCGTCTTAATTCGGCTTGGGCCCAGGTTTGAAGTCCGGCCATGAAGTTGAACAATTTGTCTTCTTCGGACATCTCACGGACATCTAGCAACAGTGAGGAGAATTCCTTCACGTAATCTCGAACGGAACCAGTTTGCTTCAACTTGCGAAGGGCCTCCCTTGCAAGCCACGAAGTATTGCAGGGGAGGAATTGATCCTTCAATTCCTTTTTCAGAGACTCCCAAGTCTCGATTTTCCCACGATTTGCGAGGGCCTCATCGGATAGACGAGTCCTCCACCATAACTTAGCATCACCGGTCAGGTACATGCTAGTAATAGACACCTTTTCTTCTTCAGGGACACGGGCAGCCTGGAAATACGTTTCCATATCCCACAGAAAGTTTTCAAGCTCTTTGGCGCTTCGGGCACCACCAAAGGGCTTTGGATCAGGGACCTTGACCTTCGTGGAAGAGGGTCGTTCTTCAGAACTCTTCGACCCAACAGCCTTCTTCAGGATGTTCAATTCTTCCTTGAACGCATCCATCTTCAAATCACAGGCATCCGTGAGGGCTTCAATGTCCTCACTGACGGACTGGATCCGTCCTTCCACAAACTCGGGCAAACCAGCGATTTGCGGGAACAACGGTGAAGTCGGAGACTCCACGGGTTCGCCAACCAGGGTCTCTAAACGTTTCATCCTTGTTTCGAGAGCAAGGATGCGATCCAACAACGCTTGTTCAGTCATCATTAAACACGAATTCGAACCACGTTTGATATCAACCTGGCTCTGATACCAACTGTCACAGGGCCGAATTTAGCACTTAAATTTTCGCTAGATTTCTCGCTCTGTGCGGCTAAGGTCTCGCACCTTATCAGCCTTCCCTCAGTCTCACGATTTTACCTCTCGTGTTTAAGTGTTTTACGAGTTAAGCAACACACAATCACAAGCACACAATGCACAAGGCGTAACAAGCACAATGCACCAAGTATTACGGGAAAACTCCCAACCTTTGTATTACTCAACTTTGTAATTACAACAGGATACAAGTAGTGTGCTCAACTCTTTTCTGTCTACAAAACCGAGCACCCTACCAACGTATTTATAATACATTTGCAGTGGACAACTCCCAACTGCTGAGTGAAACCGGCCATCTAGGATTAGGACAAGTGTCGGAGCAGTTTTCCCGCAACTGCTCCTAATGTCTTGGAACCGCAAGTCTGTCTCTGTCCAGACCCGTGCAACCGCTCCAAGGAACAAGGAGAACCGTCTCAGCCTTTCAAGGAGTCAGCAACGTCATCAAGAAACCAACCCTTAACCGTCACGGTCACCAGCATACATGCGCCGTGCTCAGCACTCGCTCGCTGCCTTGCTCGTGCAGGCGCGCGCACTGGCTTGCGCACGCACCCGTCCCGTCTCGCACGTCCCGCCGTGCAAGTCCGTTCGTTCCATCCGGAACGCGTCCAAATCCTTCACTGACCGAGTCACCCTCGAGTACGTCCTTAGGCTGCACTGCTCGCACGGTCATGTCCCGAGCTCGCACCATTCCGCCTACGGATCGCACGAGTCGCACGCGACAACCTGCTCGCGCACGAGTCATCTTGTGCACGTCTGCACGGGACGCACGGCACTGCCTGCCCGCACGCCCGCAACCCAGCTCTTCCGTCGAATTCACCGAGTCACATTCGGAACACCGCTCCGCATCGATGCTCCACTCGTCCCAGCACGCAACACATGCAGTGCTGAGCCGAGTCACGCTTCAAGGGGCTAACAAACCACCCCCACCAGAAGAAGCCGACGTCCTCGTCGGTGGGTTAGCTTCCCTTTCAGCAAAATACGAACCAATCTGGTCCTCGAACTGCCACATGTTCACAGCTTTTTCCCACGTAGCATCCGCTTCAGATTCACCTTCCCATTGCACCAAGAAAACCGTACGCCTGTTCTTCTTGCTTTGTCCCATGGTCCGGTGGTCTAGAATTTTCAGCAATTTCTTCCCATACTCTTGCCGAATAACAGGAGGCGCTCTCGTTACCTGCCTGCGTGACTCATCAAGTAAATCTGGATGAAATTTCTTAAGAAAACTCACATGAAATGTCGGATGAATTTTTAGTCGATCCGGCAGCTTCAACCGATAAGCAACCTTGCCCACTTTGCTGATGACTTCAAAGGGACCATCATACTTCGGTATCAGCCCACGATGATCAGTCTTAGCACTGATCTTCTTCCAAATTTGGGGAGTCAGTTTCAACAACACTTGATCTCCAACCTGGAAATCAACATCTCTTCGACTCTTGTCCGCATACTTCTTCATTCTGCGTTGAGCCTTGATTAGACTATCTTTTGCTTCATCTAACAGCTCTTGCTTTTCCCTCGCGAACCGGTAAGCTGCAGGGCATTTACCTCCGGTCCTTTGCACCGCCACTTCATGAGGTGCTAGAGGCTGTTGTCCGTGCACTAACTCGAACGGACTCATTCCCGTTGCCGAGGATTTCTGTAAATTGTATGAGAACTGTGCCACATCAAGTAAATCCACCCAATTCTTCTGACTTGCCGAAACATAATGCCTCAGGTACTCCTCCAACAACTGATTCATCCTCTCCGTCTGACCATCAGTTTGGGGATGGGCAGCCATCGAGAATTTCAAATCCGTACCCAGCATGTTAAATAGCGAAGTCCAGAATCTTCCGGTGAACCGGGTATCCCTGTCACTTATGATATCTTCAGGAACACCAAAATACTTAACCACATGTTTGAAAAACAAGTTAGCAGCAATCTCGGCGGGACAATTATGAGGAGCCGCGATAAAAACAGCATACTTTGAGAGTCTATCAACAACAACAAGTATTGAAGCCATACCATTCACTTTAGGAAATCCCAAGATAAAGTCCATGGAGACCGACTGCCATGGCCTGTCGGGAATGGGCAGCGGCTGCAGCAGCCCAGCTTCTTTCTTCCTCTCAAGCTTGTCCAATTGGCATACGAGACAAGTCTTGACATAGGCTTCAACATCGTATTCCATCTTTGGCCAGTAATACCGTCGGGACAGCAATGCCAGCATTCGGTCTATGCCCGGGTGACCAGCCCATTGAGGGTCATGGGTTTCCCTCATGAGCTGCCTCCGCAACGGGCCGCTCGGCACGTACGCTCTTCCCCCTTTTGCGTACAGCAAACCATCCTCGATCCAATACTTCCGTATTAGGCCAGCTTTCACATCATCAATGATCTTTTGATACGCCGAGTCAAGTTGGGACGACTCGCGGATTCGGTCTAGGAAATCCGACTCCACAACAGTCAATGAGGCCACAAACTCTTCTATCATCTTTCGACTCAAGGCATCAGCCACATCATTGTGCTTTCCCGGTCTATGCACCCAATCAAAGTCGAACTCGCCCAAGAACTCTTGCCATCTCGCCTGTTTGGGAGTTAGCTTCTTCTGGGTCTTGAAATAAGTGTTGGCAATATTGTCAGTAACCACTACGAATTTGGTTCCCAACAGATAATGCCTCCACGCATCAAGGCAATGGATCACTGCCGTCATTTCTTTCTCATGAGTGCTGTAACGGATCTCAGCATCTTTGAACTTGCGACTTTCAAATGCCACGGGGTGTTTGTCCTGCACCAACACACCTCCAAGAGCACGATCCGAAGCATCAACCTGCACCTCAAAAGGTTTATCGAACACAGGTATCTTAAGAACAGGGGCTGAAGTAGTAGCTACCTTCAACCTGTCGAAGGCATCTTGACATGCAAACGACCATTCCCACTTCGAATCCTTCTTTAACAAATCCGTCAAGGGACTAACTATTTTAGAGTAGCCCTTGATGAACCTGCGATAATAGTTGGCCAATCCCAAGAAACTCCGCAACTCGGCTACTTTGGTCGGAACAGGCCACTCCGCAACAGCCTGAACCTTTTTCTTGTCCATCATAACTTTGCCTTGGCTGATGATGTGACCAAGGAAAGTTATTTGGTCGCGACAGAACTCGCATTTCTCCTTCTTTGCATAAAGACTGTATTCCCTCAGTTTGTTGAACACTGCCCTCAAGTGCATCAAGTGTTCTTCTAGGGACTCCGAGTATATAACGATGTCATCCAAGTAAACAACCACAAACCGATCCAAGTAAGCATAAAGAACATCATTCATTAAGTTACAAAAGGTAGCAGGGGCATTGGTTAAGCCGAAAGGCATTACAAGGAACTCGAACGACCCATATCTAGTGACACATGTGGTCTTCGGTTCATCACCCTCAGCAACTCGTACTTGCCAATAACCCGACCTCAGATCGATCTTCGTAAAGTACCTTGCCCTTGGCAGCTTATCAAATAAATCCAGAGCATTTGGAATAGGATACTTGTTTTTGATAGTAACCTTATTCAAAGCTCGATAATCCACACACATGCGCATCGACCCATCAGCTTTCCGTTGAAACAACACGGGGGAACCATAAGGAGCTTTGGATGGCTGTATCAGACCGGCCTCCAACAGTCCATCAAGTTGCTTCCTCAGTTCAGCCAACTCCGACGGGCACATTCGATACGGCGCCCTGGAAGGGGGCTTCGCACCAGGTTCCAGCTCTATCTTGTGGTCAAACGCACGCCTCGGAGGCAACTTCTTAGGCAATTCAGGGGGCATCACGTCCTCGAATTCCTTAAGCAAGTCAGCCACTGCATCCGGGACTTCATGGTACTCATTTGGCTTCGTCTCGATGAATGCAGCCAAGAAGGTCGGATCACCATGTTTTAATCCCTTCTCAACTTGCAACGCCGAGACAAGCGTAGCCTTCTCAACCAGCTTCGGCATCCCCTCATAGACGCCACGCACGAAGGCGGGGCAACCTGCATCACCTATCAACATTCCGCCTAGGTACGGCATCACAGCAATCCTTGCATGATTAAGAAAATCGTTACCCAGAATAACATCAAAATCATCAAGAGGGACAGCCATTAAAAGGCACTGTCCTTTCCATGGTCCAACCGTCAATGTGACGTTGGCCACGCCCTTTATGGGCTTTGCTTCCGAATTAACAGCCTTTATTTTACTAGGGTAGGGGGTAAGATTCAAACCCAATTTTGTTACTTCACGATCAGCAACATAAGTGTGAGTGGCACCGGTGTCAACCATCGCCATTACCTCACGTCCATTCACGCCTACCGGCACGTACATCAAGCCATTCTGTGCACGGGGCTTCTCTTGTATCGCATTCAGCAACTGGAGAGGATTGACCCGAGGGGCACTCTCCTCATTCTCCTCAGCCATCTCGGCAGCGATCAAGGCATTAAGCTTTGAACGTCTGGGACAATCTCGCATCCGGTGGTCGCCATTGCATAAGAAGCACCCCGGGTTGTTCTTGTCAATAACAACAGGGGACTCCTTAGCCTTTCCACTAGAGCCTTCCTTTCCCTTCTTCTTCTTAGCTTTCGCCTCTTTCTTCCATTTGCCAGTTTTCCCTTTCTCGCCTCCGGAATCCTTTTTCTTTTTCTTGTCATCCGGACCGCTAACAACACGGTAATCAAGTAACCGATCAGCAGCAGCAATGGCGGACGACAAATCCTTGACGCCTTGCCGTCTTAATTCGGCTTGGGCCCAGGTTTGAAGTCCGGCCATGAAGTTGAACAATTTGTCTTCTTCGGACATCTCACGGACATCTAGCAACAGTGAGGAGAATTCCTTCACGTAATCTCGAACGGAACCAGTTTGCTTCAACTTGCGAAGGGCCTCCCTTGCAAGCCACGAAGTATTGCAGGGGAGGAATTGATCCTTCAATTCCTTTTTCAGAGACTCCCAAGTCTCGATTTTCCCACGATTTGCGAGGGCCTCATCGGATAGACGAGTCCTCCACCATAACTTAGCATCACCGGTCAGGTACATGCTAGTAATAGACACCTTTTCTTCTTCAGGGACACGGGCAGCCTGGAAATACGTTTCCATATCCCACAGAAAGTTTTCAAGCTCTTTGGCGCTTCGGGCACCACCAAAGGGCTTTGGATCAGGGACCTTGACCTTCGTGGAAGAGGGTCGTTCTTCAGAACTCTTCGACCCAACAGCCTTCTTCAGGATGTTCAATTCTTCCTTGAACGCATCCATCTTCAAATCACAGGCATCCGTGAGGGCTTCAATGTCCTCACTGACGGACTGGATCCGTCCTTCCACAAACTCGGGCAAACCAGCGATTTGCGGGAACAACGGTGAAGTCGGAGACTCCACGGGTTCGCCAACCAGGGTCTCTAAACGTTTCATCCTTGTTTCGAGAGCAAGGATGCGATCCAACAACGCTTGTTCAGTCATCATTAAACACGAATTCGAACCACGTTTGATATCAACCTGGCTCTGATACCAACTGTCACAGGGCCGAATTTAGCACTTAAATTTTCGCTAGATTTCTCGCTCTGTGCGGCTAAGGTCTCGCACCTTATCAGCCTTCCCTCAGTCTCACGATTTTACCTCTCGTGTTTAAGTGTTTTACGAGTTAAGCAACACACAATCACAAGCACACAATGCACAAGGCGTAACAAGCACAATGCACCAAGTATTACGGGAAAACTCCCAACCTTTGTATTACTCAACTTTGTAATTACAACAGGATACAAGTAGTGTGCTCAACTCTTTTCTGTCTACAAAACCGAGCACCCTACCAACGTATTTATAATACATTTGCAGTGGACAACTCCCAACTGCTGAGTGAAACCGGCCATCTAGGATTAGGACAAGTGTCGGAGCAGTTTTCCCGCAACTGCTCCTAATGTCTTGGAACCGCAAGTCTGTCTCTGTCCAGACCCGTGCAACCGCTCCAAGGAACAAGGAGAACCGTCTCAGCCTTTCAAGGAGTCAGCAACGTCATCAAGAAACCAACCCTTAACCGTCACGGTCACCAGCATACATGCGCCGTGCTCAGCACTCGCTCGCTGCCTTGCTCGTGCAGGCGCGCGCACTGGCTTGCGCACGCACCCGTCCCGTCTCGCACGTCCCGCCGTGCAAGTCCGTTCGTTCCATCCGGAACGCGTCCAAATCCTTCACTGACCGAGTCACCCTCGAGTACGTCCTTAGGCTGCACTGCTCGCACGGTCATGTCCCGAGCTCGCACCATTCCGCCTACGGATCGCACGAGTCGCACGCGACAACCTGCTCGCGCACGAGTCATCTTGTGCACGTCTGCACGGGACGCACGGCACTGCCTGCCCGCACGCCCGCAACCCAGCTCTTCCGTCGAATTCACCGAGTCACATTCGGAACACCGCTCCGCATCGATGCT
>JAOWBU010000316.1:0-28305 GCA_026212405.1 Petrea volubilis
ATGGTCCCACTTAAAACCCAGTCTCCTAGACAGAACTTACTTGCACAGTATATTATCACAACCTAAACCCGTGTATACATGAACAGTACCATACACGTGAATAGAAAAATACACCCAAATGAATAGTACAATACACTATAAATAAACCCGACAAATAAATATTGAATACTATACTATAACCGAAAAGAAACAAATCAAATGCGGAATAACTAAAAGAGATAAGGAAAGAACACACCCGAAAAATTGATAACGGAGTTCGGCCAATTATGCCTACGTCTCCGAGCACTAGTCACGCAGCCTGCTCTTTTAATTTGGGAGAAGAGAATACAAATTTTTGGGATGATAAACTAGGAAGGGAAGGAGTCCTTTTATAACATTAAGGAACTTCCCATCTTAGTTCACAAAGCAATGTGGGATAAAAGAACTTATGCCAAAACATAACACTTAGGTCACATCAGTGACTCATTCTAACTGCATTGTTCTTGCCTCTGTCTTTGTCTTCATCCCTCATTATCTATTGTTACAATCATAACATAAACTAGACAACATAAGTAAAATAATATCTAATTCGTTAACATAAATTAATGCCGTCGCATGATGGATGAACCTCATTGTCACTAACATGCATAAAAAGCTATGCCATTCAGCACGGAATTTTGTCTTAAAATTATTGAAGCTTTCTTCATGCTGCAGATCATATAACAAGTATATTACACTTAACTAATTCCAAATTTTCAATTCATTTAAAAAAGAAAATGTATCGTGCTCAGAAATCCAAGTCCAATGTGCTGTCTGACAAGCCTAGCGAGTCGAAGTGTTTATCAGCAAGTTGATAATGCATCTGAGCCCGTCTGAAAATCTAATGTACAGAGAACTACAAATCTTTAAAGAGTTTGGCAACTTAAACAGTTTGTATGTTGATGTTGTCTCTCTTCCATTTCAATCATGTGAAGACGAGTTAAGGAAGGTTGTTGGTATCGATCAGTCCCATAATCTGGTCGAGCCTAAGAACAGACGAATGTGTGTTTCCCCTTCATCATCTTTTGAGATTTTAAGGAAACACGGGGGCAGGCCCTCTCGTCTGAAATGATCATAAAATTGGCTTCTGAAAAGTTCATCCAGTCTGTGTCCCACCGTAGAAACAGGGAGAACTCCATGCTGAATCATGCGTATCCATGTTCGATATTAGGCCTCTCCAAAGATGACTCGAACGGGGTCTGATTGATCCAAAATCTCCTGTGTTGTGTCAAAAAACTAGGCGAGCAGCAATACGCGCATGCCATCAAGTTCTTGAAAGAGTGCGAAAGTACAAATTCTAGCATTGGGACTCCTATTCAGAGACTTTTTTTCTATTTCTCTGAAGCTCTTTATGAGAAGATTGCTAAAGAAATTGGAAGCGCTAGAGCCTGTTGAGCTCGTAAAAAAT
Organism: Petrea volubilis; assembly: GCA_026212405.1. Classification (NCBI taxonomy): domain Eukaryota; kingdom Viridiplantae; phylum Streptophyta; class Magnoliopsida; order Lamiales; family Verbenaceae; genus Petrea; species Petrea volubilis. Next base: position 1,427 of record JAOWBU010000316.1, read on the forward strand.
ATGCGAATTGCGTTTCAAGAGTGCCCGGTCGCTCAGATCGCAAAGTTTGTTGGAATTAGAAGTGTTGGTGGTAGTATGTTATTTTTACCTAATTTTTGGCCTCAATTATGCTTATTTTGATTAACTTTGGATCTTAAATGTGTTAAAATTTCACAAAAGTTAATTCTAACTTGTCATAGGTGAAAATTGATGAAAAGGAGCTAAAAACGGGCCAAAAGATGGTAAAAAGCACAGAGGGATGCCGTACAAGGAAGCTGGAAGGCTAAATTTGGAAATAATCATGTTTATCGCGCAAGGCGTGCTCACGCCTTAAGGGCTGAAAATCCTACGCGGGATTGGAAAAGGAGGATATTGATATGGCAAGAGTTCGACTTGGAAGCAAATTCTCTAGTTGCCTACAACTATTAGGGTTTGCCAAAAAATTATCCTAGCCCTATTAGGATTTTGATTTAGGGTTTGAACCCTATATATACCCGATGGTATCGTATTATTTAGACATCTTAGATTTTACTCTCTGTTTTAGTTCTTAGTTTTTCTCTTGAGAATTTCCAACTTTTATATTTTTATCTTAGTTGTTATTATGGCCATGCGTGGCTAAACTACTTTATTCAGTCAAGCAGTAATTTGAGCCAACGTTTTCTTGAAGGATTGTGAGATCTAATCGGTTTGCTTGTCTTTTAATTCTATGCAGTATTTGTGTATTTTTCTATGCTTTTTGGGAAAATTCCATCTCTTATTGTTGTTTTGTTAGTTGTGCAATTAGGGCCCATTGTTCAATTAATTTAACTTCATAGTTCCAGTTGAGGAAATCAAATCCATAATTGTTTGATTGAATCAACACAAGTAGTATAATTCGTTATACTATGAAAAATACATAATCTAGTTTCGAGCAACCACGTTTGTAGGTTTGTTGGCTAGGATTTGAGTTTTTCTAGTTTTTAATGCTGTTAACGGGTTAAATCCTATCGTTCGACTAGGGTTATTCGTTAATTAGGAATTATTCATAGCGTTCGCATGTCTAATCTATTATTAAGGAAAGATTAGGTTGGATGAGTTCTCTGAAGGCTATAACCAATCTATTGCATGAATTAAAAGCTATTTTTGAATCAATGATCAATCCATGAAAACGTTGTGCGAAGAATTGTCCTTGACTGAGTCTTTATTCTTATAGATTTCCTTTTGTTTTCTTTCTTACTTTTATTAACTTATCACTCAAAACCCCCCTCTCTTTACTTTATTTTGTACTCTTGGTTAACTTGGAATTTATCAGTAGTTATTCCCTGTGGGATCAACCCTTCTCACCCTATCTACAAGTTAATTTTGTAGTTAGAGGAGTAAGATTTATTTTTGGTGGATTCGACTCCATTAGTTGGAGATCATGTAGGAGATGCAAGAAAGGTCCATGTTATTGACCTTGATATCAGGACAGGTTTGAAGTGGAAAATCTTGATGCAGGCTCTCACTGAGCGAAACAAATGCCCGGTTCATAGCCTTAATATCACAGCGATGGGGACCAGATTGAAGCTTGTGATGATGGAGGAGACGGGCAAACGGTTGTTGAGCTTTGCTGAGTCCTTGAACTTGACGTTTATTTAAAAAATGGTCCTTGTGGAAAATGTTATGGATCTGAAAGCAAGTCAATTCGATGTGGAGGATGATGAGGCCGTTTCGGTCTGTGCCGCGTACGTGCTAACTAGTATGGTCTGATGACCGTGATGAGAAACATCAACCCTTGTGTCATGATTGTCACTGAAATGGAAGTGAACTCAAATTCTTCGGTTTTCATAGGACGTTTTTTTGGAGAGCTTGTTCTTCTTTGGCGTGTTTTTTGAGTTGTTGGCCGAGTGTTTCAAGGAGACGAGCAGAAGGGCGATCGAGTCGGTGTGGTTCAGAGCACCTGTAAGATACGTGTTGGCTGCTGATGGAGAGGAAAGGATGATTAGGCATGTGGAGATACATGTGTGGAGGGTGTTTTTCGCACGTTTTGGCCTAGTGGAGGTAGATTTGAGTGCTTCTTGTGTAGATCAAGCTAACATGGTGCTTCAAAGTTCGTTGCGCAGGGGGTTGTGCACGTTGTACATGGACGGTAAGTGCTTGAATATCGGTTGGAAGGGCACGCCTCTTACCTGGATTTCTGCATGGAAATTTCGATGGGGGAAAATTCCGGCCTAGAGCCTGCCTGGCTGAACTAGTGTCAATCGCGCAGCAAGCTATTTCAATGAGATCTTTTTGTGTGCAAGTTCAAAATGCTTGAGCCAAAGATTTGAAGCCTTGCTGAAGCAACGAACCCCGTTTTGCCCAAATTTTTTGCGCAGATGTTCTTGTAAACAGGATCATGCAGAAAATTTGTGCGATTTTTACCTCAAAACTTGAGGTATTAACTTCGGTTACATCAGTGACTCGCTCTGACTACATTGTTGTTGCCTCTGTCTTTGTCTTCATCTTGTTCATATTTGGAAACTTAACTGTCATAATGCCAGCCTAGCGTCATATCTTTTATATATCTATTATCTTTCTTAGCTTGACTACAAAAACAAATAAATAAATTACAATCTGCCCCCTCTTTTAGCATTATAAAACAGAGTTTTAACGGTAGTGATTAGTCTTAAATCACAGATCCTAGCAGACTGAATTGGAAACATCGAACTCCTTAACATAAATTAATGCCATCACATGATGGATCAACCACGTTATCGCTAATACCTAAAAATCGCTGCCATGCAACAAGGGATTTTTTTGTTATGATTGTATAACAAGTGCGTGTGTGTATATATATATAGTACTTTTTGGATTTATGGAAATGAATCAGTGTGTGTATCTCAAGTCACTTAGCTAGTTCTAAACTTTTGGGCTGCTGAACAAAATGTAACATGATCAGAAAGTCGATTTCTATGCTCTTTCTGACGACCCCAGTGAGGCGACGAGTACATATCAGCAAGTTGACAGTGCACATGAGCCCTTGTTCGAAAATCAAATCTACGAACAATTACAATGCTCTGAGGAGTGAGGCAACTTTGACAGTCTGTATGTTGATGTTGTCTCTCCATTTCAATCATGTGAAGATGAGTTAATGAAGATTGTCAGTATTGATCAGTCCCATAATCCGGTTGAGCCTAGGAAGAGACAAACTCGTGTTATCCCCTCATCATCATCTTTTGAGGTCTTAAGGAAACACGGGAGCCGGTGCCTGAAGCCATACAGAAACACATCAAACTACGGAACACAATCAAATGATGTTAGAAAAACAACCCTCTCGTCTGAAATGATCATAAAATTAGCTTCGGAACAGTTCATCCAGTCGGTGTCAAGACAGTAGCAACAAGGAGCTCTCCTTACTGAATCATGCATATCCATTTTCGATATTAGGCCTCTCCGAAGAGGACTCAAATGAGGTCCAATTGGTCCAAAATCTCCTCTGTTGTGCAGAAAAAGTACGCTAGCAGCAGTACGAGCACGCTATCAAGTTCTTGAAAGAGTGCGAAAAAAAGAGTTCTTGTATTGGAACTCCTATTCAGAGATTTGTTTCTACTTCTCTGAAGCTATGTTTGAGAAGATTGCTAAAGAAACTGGAAGGGTATTGGAGAAGAATCCGGTCGAACCTTTCGAGCCCTGTAAGCTCACAAAAAAGATGTTGATCGCGTTTCATAAAGAGTATCCGCTCACTCAGATCACGAAACTTGTTGGAGTTCAATGTGTTATAGATCATATAGGGGATGCAACTAAGGTCCATGTTATCGACCTTGAGATCAGGACAGGTGTGCACTGGATAATCTTGATGCAAGCTCTCACAGCGAGAAGTGAACGCCCCATTGATCACCTTAAGATCACAGCCATGGGGACTGACACGAAGCTCATGAGCATGGAGGAGAGTTGGCAAGCGTTGCTGAATCCTTGAACTTGAAGTTTAATTACAAAATAGCCCTTGTGGAAGATGTTATTGATCTGAAAGAGTCTCATTTTGATGTGGAGGATGACGGTGAAGAGGCTATTGCTGTCTACTTGGCGTACGCGCTGTGCCCCTTGGTCGGATGGGTCGACCGGCTTGACCATCTGATGAACATGCTCAAAAATATCAACCCCTGTGTTGTGGTTCTCACCGAGATAGAGGCGGATTGTAATTCTCCGGTTTCATAGGGCGTTTTGTGGAGAGCTTGCTTTTCTTTGGCGCATTTTTGGAGTCGTTGGCTGAGTGTTTCGAGAGAGACGAGACGAGCAGAAGCGAGTCCAAGTTGGCTTGGTTCAGGCCATCTATAAGAAACCTTTTGGCTGCTGAGGGACTTGTAAGGAAGATTAGGCATGTAGAGATAAACGTCTGGAGGGCCTTTTTCGCATGGTTCGGCCTAGTGGACGTAGAATTGAGTGCTTCGTGCGTCGATCAAGCTAATATGGTGCTTCAGAGCTCGTCGTGTGGGGGGTCGTATACGCTGTGCATGGACGGTAAATGCTTGATTATCTGTTGGAAGGGCACGCCACTTACCAGGGTGTCTGCATGGAAGTTTCAATGAGATTTACCCTCTTTAATTAATTAATTTATTTTTTGTTTTCATGTATCTTGTACATACTGCTGGAGATAATATACATTTGATATCTCTCAGTCATAATAGCTTAACCTGTTAAACGAGACGGTTATTTAGGTTATACGTTCAAACAGAGTTTCATGTGCCAAACTTGATTAAAGAAAGCTGTCTTCATGTTAGGGGGCGTGTCGGGCATGATTGTATCCATATGAATTCGCCTGTATTAGGCATAGATATAGTTCACACAAATGCGCGCGCGCATATATATACACATACACACACATAATCAGGAAATTTGTACAAATATGGTTGCTGCTGCTTAGGCAGCTGAGCATGGACTAAACTCTAAAGACAAGAACAAATGACCAGAAATTTTCTTGGTATGGATGAAATCAATGATCATATTTATTACATTATAAATCTGGAAAATGAAATGTTATCAACAGAAGTAACAAACTTTCCAACAATCATGTTTTGGCATATACTCTTGCTTTTTTATGCCTATGTTGTCTGGATTTTATTGCTAATATCTCTTTCGTATTGGGACATTCATACGACACTATTTGTCATTATATTCGTCATGGTTTTATTTAAGCTGTTACAGAGGATAGATATTATATTTCAATATATCTTAACAGTATTATTGCAAGTTCACATCTAAGCTAATGATATGCTCAAAATTTTTGGAATAATTGCACCTACATCCCCTGAGATTTGGTGTAAATACACTTAGACCCTCTAAGGTTTGCATAATTACAAAAACCCTCTAAGTTACGGCGGTGCTCGATAATCCCTCTAAGGCTTGCATAATTACAAAAACCCTCTAGCATATTTCTTTCTCATTATGTCTAATTTTCTCGTTCGGGATGCATCTGAATACATTATATAGACAGTATTATGCTTGGAGTAAAAAATTATAGTTGTAAATTACTATCAATATTGTATTACTATTACCTAAGTTAGTCTTAATTTTCAAAATTCATGTGTTTGTACGTATTTAAAATAAGAACAGGTATTCGATGGATTAAACATCTAGAGTCCAATCAAAATTACAATTCTTGAGGTCTTTCACGTTTAGAGTAAATTAGAAGTGTAATTTTTTATTCATAATTTTGGTATTGGATTTGTTTAGTGTTTCGTAAAAAATCTAAGGTCAAAATTAGTCTTTCAAGTTTAGAGTTTAATTACAAGTCTAATTACTTATTCATAATTTTGGTATTGGATTTTTTAAAAAAATTATCAAAAGTCCATTGGAATGTTCAATTATAAGTCTAATAATTCACCCAACAGGAAAACACATATCTTGATGATGCCTGATTACTAATTTAACAGACTTGATAACTTATTTTGCTTCTTGTCTAGAAAAATAACAATCGAGTGCGCAATTGCCTGATTTCTGCTTTCTTGTACGTGTTCATTAATTAGTGCTTTAATAGAGTCCAAGTGTCTGTGATTGGCTGCCTAATGAAAATTTAAATACTCCATTAGATTATCCAAAACAAACTGTAAATATAGACCTGAGTTTAAAAGTAAAATTACAACCTTGAACTCTTTCAAATTAAAAGTTCAATTAGAAGTCTATTTCCTTACTCATAATTTAGGTATTTCATTTATTTAGTATTCTATTAAAAATATATGGTTTACTTTTAAAATTATCAAAAGACCATTAATAAAAATTATTTTTAAATATTTTACAAGGTTATTTTAGTCTTTACAAAAAAAAGAAGAAACATAAAACACGGATGAATTATTCGCATTTTTATAACAAAAATATAAATATAAATAAATAATAATAATAATAATAATACATAGATAGATAGATACATACATACATACATAGATATATCAGTTGCATTACTCTATATTTTATTTCTGGGCTCATTTTGTAATGTTATGATCATGGAATAAATTAATGCCGTCTCATGATGGATACAGATTATCACTAACATGTGAAAATTGCTGCCATTCAACAAGGAACTTTGTCTTTTAACTTATTGCTGCTTCCCTCAAGCTGCAGTTTACATAACAATTCTTGGACTTGTGGATACGAATTAGAATGTGTATTACAAGTCATTTAACTAGTTCCAAATTTTTGAGCTGCTGAACATAATGTTTCAAGCTCAGAAAGCCGATTTCAACGCTCTCTGTGACGACCCTAGTGAGTCGAGGAGTATATATGATCAGCAAGTTGACAGTGCATATGAGCCCCTGTCTGAAAATCAGATATACGAACGATTAGAATGCTCTAAAGAGTTAGGCAACACACCAAACTATGAGACACAATTGAATGATGTTAGAAAAACGACCCTCTCGTCTGAAATGATCATTAAATTAGCTTCAGAAAAGTTCATCCAGTTGGCGTCCCACCGTAGCAACATGAAAATGTCCACGCTGAATCCTGCATATCCATGTTCGACATTAGGCCTCTCTGAAGAGGACTCCAAAGGGGCCCGATCGGTCCAAAATCTCCTGTGTTGTGCGGAAAACGTGGGCGAGCAGCAGTACGAGAGTGCTATCAAGGTCTTGAAAGAGTGCCAAAAAACGAGTTTTTGTATTGGAAGTCCCATTGAGAGACTTGTTTTCTACTTCTCTGAAGCTCTTGTTGAGAAGATTGCCAAAGAAACTGGTAGAGCTACACCAGAAGGCTTAAAGCATAAGCCTATGGATCCTTTAGAACCCATTAGGTTCGTGAAATTAAAATGTCCTGATTGCGTTACAGAACGATTATCCGCTCGCTCATATCACAAAACTTATTGGAGTCCAAAGTATTATAGATCATGGAGGAGACGAAAAAAAGATCCATGATGTCGACCTCGAGATCAGGACAGGCGTACAATGGATAATCTTGATGCAAGCTCTCACAGAGCGAAGCAAACGCCCCATACATCGCCTTAAGATCACAGCCATGGGAACTGGCCGGATCGAAGCTAGCTATAATGGAGGAGACAGGCAAACAGTTGGCAAGCTTTGCTGAATCCTTGAACTTGAAGTTCATTTACCGAGTAGCCCTTGTGGAAGATGTTATTGATCTGAAAGAAAGCCAATTTGGGGTGGAGGACGATGAGGCCGTTGTGGTCTGTTTGGCGTACTTACTAACTTGTATGGTCGTGCGGGTCGATTGGTTCGATCATCTGATGACCGTGATAAAAAATATCAACCCTTGTGTCATGGTTGTCACCGAAATGGAGGTGAACTGTAATTCTCCGGTTTTTATAGGGCGTTTCGTGGACAGCTTGTTCTTCTTTGGCGCGTTTTTCGATTCATTGGCCGAGTGTTCCGAGAAAAACGAGACAAGCAGAAGGGAGGTCGAATCGACATCGTTCAGAACATCCATAAGAAACGTCTTGGCAGCTGAGGGAGGGGAGAGGAGGATTAAGCACGTGGAGATAACTGTATGGAGGGCGTTCTTTGCGCGTTTTGGCCTAGTGGAGGTCGAACTTAGCACTTCGTGTGTAGATCAAGCTACTATGGTGATTCAGAGTTCGTCGTGTGGGGGATCGTGCACGTTGTACATGGATGGTAAGTGCTTGACCGTTGGTTGGAAGGGCACACCGCTTAGCTCAGTTTCTGCATGGAAATTTCAATGAGATTTTTTATGTGTCCCGTTTTTGTTCATGCATCTTGTACATACTGTTGGAGATAATAAATATCTAATGTCTTTCGTCTATAATAGCTTCACCTTTTGAATGTGGTGGTTATTTAATTTGGGGAAAATTGTATATAATTCCCTTGTGGTTTCGAAATAGAATTGAAAACCCCCACGTGGTTTAAAAATATGCAAAATGCCCCCTATATTTTCTAAAATCATGCACGAAACCCCCTTTCCGTCTAGTGTTAACGGTGAGTGTATTACACGCACTTGGTATGCGAAATTTGAACATTTTTCACTTTTAAATGCAAGTATATTGACCATTATAACCTTATAACTTGTTAAAATTTCAAAATAATTAAAATCTAGCACAATTTTTATTTATATTTTACCCCATTTCTTCTTCATCCTTCATGTCCACCACCAACACCCTTTCACACCACCCTAGCAGCCGCCGCTGCCATTGCCGGAGTTGTAGTCGAAAACACCAATTTACGTACCTTGCCACGATAAATCAAATCCCTTGATCAATTTCATCGAATTTCAAACCATTTATGTTTAATTATAAAAATTCTTTTGAAAACCCTAAAATACACCATAAATACTTATTCATCTTCTTCCTCTTTTTTCCACCACCATCAATGCTAACTCAAAATTAACCTCACCAATACGCTACTCAAACTTTTATTTTTATTTATTTGTTTTTTCCCTATACCCCTCAATCTTGTTCATCATCTTCAATACCCCAGGCCGCTGTTACTGCCGTCGCAGTCGCGATGCTGCCGCCGTCGGCGTCCAGATCTCATCACCCCGTCCAAATCTCGCCACCCCTCAATCTTGGTCTCCTCCACCCCGTCCAGATCTTGCCTCCCCAAGCCTTATTTGAGTCAATTGTGGTTGAGATTTAAACAAATTTTTGAAAATTTTCAAACAAAATTTTTGGGTTTGAGTTTTTGTGCGTGTGTTCTATGCATGTGTTTGTGTGTGAATTTGTGTGTGTTTTGTGTGTGTGTTTGTGTGTGTATTTGTGTATATATATGTGTTATATTTGTATGTGTGTGTGAGATAGAAAGATATATATATATATTATATGTATATATTGTGTATGTCTGTTTGTGTATATATATGTATTATATTTGTATGTGTGTGTGATATGGAAAGATACATATATTATTATGTATATATTGTGTACGTGTGTTTGTGTATATATATGTATTATATTTGTATGTATGTGTGAGATGGAATGATATATATTGTGTGTGTATGTTTGTGTATATATATGTGTTATATTTGTATGTGTGTGTCAGTGGAAAGATATACATATATATATTATGTATATATTGTGTATGTGTGTTTGTGTATATACATGTATTATATTTGTATGTGTGTGTGAGAGAGATTATATTTGTATATATATAAAAATTTATATTATATTATTTAATATATAATTTTATTGTAATATTATTTTTTATATTTAGAAATCAATCTGAACCGTTCATTTTTTAAATCAAGATCTAATGGCTCATAATAATAAGGGTATAATTGATATTTCATTGAAAATTTAACGCCTTAAACCTTAACTTAACGGCAAGGGCAATTATGCATGGTTTTAGAAAATACGGGGGGCATTTTACTATATTTTTAAACTACGAGGGGATTTTCAGTTCTATTTCGAAACCACAGGGGGGTTGTATACAATTTTCCCTTTAATTTGGCATCAGAGTTTGGCGGAACTGAGGTCATAGTTATTACATTATATTCATCCTCCTACGTTGTCTGCATTTTACTGCTAAAATCTCTTTCTTATTGAGACATTAATACGACATTATTTGTCATTATGTTCGTCATCGTTTTTGTGTTATCCTTGCTGTTTCTCTTTAGCACCTTTTAACTTTGGAAATCTTTCGTGTTTTCAAGAATATTGCACATGCACATCTAAGCTAATAATATGCTTAATATTTCAAGATAATTACACCTACATCCCCTTAGGGTTGGTGTAAATACACTTAGGCCCCCTAATAGTTTGCATAATTACAAAGACCACCCATCGATCGTTCAGAGTATCCAACCGTAAGATGAAAGTTGACAGCAGGGGTGGTTTTCGTAATCATGGAACCTGAGGAGGGCCTAACTATAAGACAAAAGTTGATGGTAGGGGTGGTTCCCATAATAATGCGAATCTCGAGGGGTTTAAGTGTATTTTACACCAAACATCAGGGGGTTTAGGAGTACCTATCCCCATAGCAGAGTACGTATTTAAGAACATGATGGGTTCGCCCAATCTCTGCAGCATTTGATGGATGTGATCGGAAATACGAATCCCCGCGTGATGGTTGGGACTGAAGTTGAGTCAACCGATAGCCCTTTTTGTGAACCTTTTTGTCGAGGCCCTTCTCTTCTACGGTTTGTCTTTTGAAACCATGCCGAAGCTATAAATCCCGTTTCATGCAAAATTTCATGCAGATAATCATGTAAAATAGGAGTTAGTTGATCATTGTTTCTATCTTAGGAACTTCAAAGATTTGACTCATTCTGATTGCATTGTTTTTGCCTGTCTTTGTCTTCATCTTGTTTATTTTTGGAAACTCAATCTTCATAGTGCCTGCATATATAGCGTGATATCTTATATATATCTCAGTTAAATTACTCTATATTTTATTTCTGGCCTCATTTTCTATTGCTAATAAGCATAGAATAAATTAATGCCGTCACATGATGGATAAAGATTATCACTAATATGTGAAAATTGCTGCCATTCAACAAGGAATTTTGTTTTGAATTAGAGTGTGTATTACAAGTCACTTAACCAGTTCCAAGTTTTTGAGCTGCTGAACATAATGTTTCATGCTCAAAAATTCAATGTCAACGCTCTTTCTAATGACCCCATGAGTCGAAAAGTATATATCAGCAAGTTGACAACCCATATGAGCCCATGTCTGCAAATCATATATACAATCATGAGTTACAATGCTTTAAAGAGCTTGGCAACTTAGACAATTTGTATGCCGATTTTGTGTCTCCTCCTTTTCAATCATATGGAGACGAGCTAAGGAAGATTGTCGATATTGAGCCTCACAAACTAGAGTTGATCGAGCCTCAGAAGAGTCCATGAATGCGTGTTTTGCCTGCATCATCTTTTGAGGTTTTAAGGAAACACGGGAGCAGGCATCTGTGTCTGAAATGATCATAAAATTAGCTTCACAAAGGCTCATCCACTCAACATCCTGCAATAGCAACAAGGAGCTCTCTGCTCTGAATCATGCGCATCCATGTTCGGTATTAGGCCTCTCCAAAGAGGACTCAGACGGGGGGTTCGATTGATTCAAAATCTTCTGTGTTATGCAGAAAAAGTCGGCGAGCGGCAGTACGAGCGTGCTGTCAAGATCTTGAAAGAGTGCCAAAAAATGAGTTCTTGTGTTGGAACTCCTATACAGAGACTAGTTTTCTAATTCTCTGAAGCTCTCTTTGATAAAATTGAGAAAGAAACTGGAAGAAATATACCGGAAGGCTTAAAGCATAAGCCGGCGGATCCTTTAGAGCCCGTTAAGATCATGAAGAGTACCCTGATCGGGTTTCAGAAAGAGTGTCCGCTCGCTCAGATAACAAAATTTGTTGGAGTTCAATCTGATATAGATCATATAGGAGATGCAAGAAGAGTCCATGTCATCGACCTCGAGATCAGGACAGGCGTGCAGTGGATAATCCTTATGTAAGCTCTTGCAGCGTGTAAGGAACATCCCGTTGATCACCTTAAGATCACGGCCAAGGGGAACAAACCGCAGCGTGTGATAATGGAGGAGACAGGCAAACAGTTGGCAAGCTTTGCTGGATCCTTGAACTTGAAGTTCATTTACAAAATAGCCCTTGTGGAAGATGTTATTGATCTGAAAGAAAGCCAACTTGAGGTAGAGGATGATGAGGCCGTTGTGGTCTACATGGCGTACATGCTGAGTAGTATGGTCTGTCGGGTCGACTGGCTCGACCATCTGATGAATGTGATCTAAGGTATCAACCCTTGTGTCATGGTTGTCACTGAGATGAAGGCGAATTGTAATTTTCCGGTTTTTATAGAGCGTTTTGTCGAGAGCTTTTTTTCTTTGGTGAGTTCTTTGAGTCGTTGGTGGAGTGTTTCAAGAATGACGAGACGAGCAGAAGTGAGGCTGAGTCCATTTTGTTTAGAGCGTCTATCAGAAACGTGTTGGCTGCTGAGGGAGAGGAGAGGATGATGAGGCACGTGGAGATAAGAGTGTGGAGAGCGTTTTTTGCACGTAATGCACCCGCGGAGGTTGAACTTAGCAGTTCGTGTATGGATCAAGCAAATATGGTGCTCCAGAGCTAACAGTGTGGGGGGTCGTGCACGTTGTACCTGGATGGTAAATGCTTGACTATCGGTTGAAGGGCACCCCGCTTACCACAGTTTCTGCATGGAAATTTGAATGAGATTTTTTAGATCAAGCAAATTCGTGTGTATTAGGCATATAGTTCACATAAAATAACTTGATTCACTTAAACCGGTCTGCCTGTATGCAATCAGTAAGAATGACTACAGTAAAAGTAATAACCGTGTGATCCAAAAAAATTAAGCTGTTATGGAGGATCAATGTTAAAAATTCAATATCTCCAAAAATAATATTGCATGTTCACATAATATGCTTAAAATTTTTGGGATAATTACACCTACATCCCCTGAGGTTTGGAATAGATGTACTTAGATCCGTTGAGGTTCGCATAATTACAAAACTGTTGTCATTTGGATCTCTGGGTTGCCCAAATATGCAAACTCAGAAGGGGTGTCACTGTAATTATGAAAGTTACAGCTGGACTTGATAATTTGACTGTTTCGGAGGAGGTAACCCCGTTTCGCCCAAATTTTCATGCAGTTATTCTTGAAGAATAGCTTTACTTACATCAGTGGCTCATTCTGACTACATTATTGTTGCCTCTGTCTTTGTCTTCACCTTGTTTATTAGCCTACCTAGTGTGACATCTTCTATATATCTCAGTTCAATTAGTCAACACTTAATATTATTATAAATCACGTATCCCAGCAGGTGATGGATCAACCACACTGTCACTAACATGTACAAAGTGATGCCATTGTGTAACAAGTATATATAGTACTTCTTGGATTTATGGGAACGAATTAGAGTGTGTATTACGAGTCACTGACTAGTTCCATATTTTTGAGCTGCTGAACATAATGTTTCATGCTCAGAAAGTCAACTGCAACGCTCTTTCTGATGACCGTCGCGAGTCGAAGAGTACATATCAGCAAGTTGATAATGCTTCTGAGCCCGTGTCTGAAAATCAAATATACGAACACTCACAATGCTCAAAAGAGTCTGGCAACTTATCAGACTACGACATACGAGCCAATGATGTTGGAGAAACGACCCTCTGGTCTGCAATGATAATAAATTAGCTTCAGAAAAGTTCATCCAGTCGATATTAGACAGTAGCAACAAGGAGATCTCCATGTTCAATCATGCAGATCCATGTTCGATATTAGGCCTCCCCGAAGAGGAGTCAAATGGGATCCAATTGATCCAAAATCTCCTGTGTTGTGTCGAGAAACTAGGTGAGCAGTAGCACGATCGTGCTATCAAGTTCTTGAAAGCGTGCACAAAAATGAGTTGTATTGGAACTCCTATTCAGAGATTAGTTTTCTATATCTCTGAAGCTCTTTTTGAGAAGATTGCTAAAGAAAATGGAAGGATTTTCGAGAAAAAGCCCATGGAACCTCTGAAGCCCTGTAAGTTTGCCAGAAACATGCTGATCGAGTTACAGAAATATTATCCTGTCGCTCAGATCACAAAATTTGTTAGAGTTCGATGTGTTATAGATCATATAGGAGATGCCACAAAGGTCCATGTTATAGACCTTGAGATTAGGACAGATCTAAAGTGGATCATCATGATGCAAGCTCTCACGGCGCCAAACGAATGCATCATAGACAGCCTCAGATCACTGCCATGGGGACCAAATCAAAGCTCGTGATAATGGAGGATACAGGCAAACAGTTGGCAAGCTTTGCTGAATCCTTGAACCTCAAGTTTATTTACAAAATAGTCCTTGTGGAAGAGGTTACTGATCTGAAAGAAAGCCAATTTGAGGTGGAGGAAGATGAGGCTGTCGCAGTCTACGCGGCGTACTTGCTAACCTCTATGGTCTCCCGAGTCGAACGGCTTGATCATCTGATGACCGTGGTGGAGAATATCAACCCTTGTGTCATGGTTGTTACCGAAATGGCGGTGAATTGTAATTCTCCGGTTTTTATAGGGCGTTTTGTGGACAGCTTGTTTTTCTTTGGCGCTTTTTTCTAGTCGTTGGCCGAGTGCTCCTAGAACAATGAAACAAACAGAAGGGAGGCTGAGTCGACGTGGTTTGGAACGTCTATAAGAAACGTGTTGGCTGCCGAGGGAGAGGAGAGGGTGATTAGGCTTGTGCAGATAAATGTATGGAGGGTCTTCTTTGCATGTGTTGGCCTAGTGGAGGTCGAACTTAGCACTTCGTGTGTAGATCAAGCTAATATGGTGATTCAGAGTTCATCGTGTGGGGGTTCGTGCTCGTGGATGGTAAATCCTTGACTATTGGTTGGAAGGGTGCGCCACTGATCTCGGTTTCTGCATCCAAATTTTAATGAGATTTGCAAGTTAAAAGTTCAGATTTCATCTCCTTTTGAGTGTTTTCTTGCCATGTATCTTGTACATACTGTTAGAGATAATAAATATTTGATGGTTGCGCTCTTTAACAGCCTAACTTTTTTGGTGCGGTGGTCATTCAATACGTTACCAAAGCTAGGCCGAACAAAGGTCATGCGCTCACATGCAAAACTTGACAAAAGAAGCTTATCTGCACATGGCGGGTCGTGTTGTAATTTCCTATACATCTCTGATAAACTAAAATCATGGACTAAAAACAAGAACGGACAAACCCGAAATTTCTTGGTATCGATAAAATCGATGATCAGGTTTATTACATTATGCTCCTCCTTATGTCTATGTTGTCTGCATTTTGTTGTTAAGGTCCCTTTCTCATTGAGACATTAATACGACATTATTTGTCATTATATTCGTCATGGTTTTTATCTGCACTGAACTGTATCCTTGCTGTTCTATTTTGCTCCTTGGCGACTAACTCTTTCTTGTTTACTTGGATGCCACACTTTGATATCATGCATGACTCGTTTTTCTCGAGTTTCGTTGCGTTTCAATGCATATGAGGGGAAGCGAGTTATTTTATTCATGTCCAAATATTATTGAACTTAAACCTCTGCTATATCCCATAATGTCTTAGCCGAGCTAAATGAATGTTCTCAAAACAACAAATAAATATGGAATGGGTATAATTACACTTAAATACCCTTGAACTTTGCATAATTACTCAAACCATACCGTCAACTTTCGTATTTCAATTAGACCCCATAGAAGTTTAAACAATTACAGAAAAACCCCTCTTCAAGTTTCACAGTTACACCCCATGAGATATTGATGGCAAGGGTGGTTTATGTAATTATACAAACCTCAAGGGATCCAAGTGTATTTAGTCCAAATCTCAGGGGATGTAGCTGTAATTATCCCTGACAATAACGACCGTCTGGTGTAAGAACAGGAGCTGTTATAGAGAATGAATATTGAATATTTGATATATCTAACAATAAAATTGCACGTTCACGTCTAAGTTAATAATATACATACTATTTTTATCCGCAGGACGATTGTACAGTATGTGTCCACATATATAACTTCATAACCAAGCTGGGACTTTTAGGGAGTCAAAGCGTTTGTAAACCACTAATGGGACAATTGATGAGCCGAACAATTGCCCCCATCAACCGCTCCCATTGTCCAACTATCAAAAAGAACATCGATTTTTGGATCACTAGATGACTTCTTTTTTGATATTCTATCTCCAACATTTCAAGAACATGATCAGAGTGTCTGATTGTCTCCAGCATTTGGTGGAAGTGATCAGAAATATGAGTCCCTGTGCCTGAAGTTAAGGCGACCTGTGACTGAAGTTAAGGCGACCGATGACTCAACAACTGCTTTCATGGACCATTTTGCCGAGGCCCTTTTCTTCAATGTTGCATTTTTTGAAACCATGCCGAAGCAACGAATCCTGTCTCGCGCAAAATTTCATGCAGATCATTTGAAAATACTTATGCTATTTCTGTCTTAGGAACTTCAAAGTTTGACTCATTCTGACTGCATTGTTTTTGCCTCTTGTCTTTGTCATCATCTTGTTTATTTTTGGAAACTTTACTATCATAGTGCCCGCCTAGGCGTGATATCTTATATATATCTCAATTAAATTACTCTATATTTTATTTTTCTATTGTCATAATCATAGAATAAATTAATGCCGTCACTTGATGGATAGAGATTATCGCTAACATGTGAAAATGCTGACATTCAACAAGAAATTTGTCTTAAAATTATTCAAGCTTAATTTTGTCATGTTGTGGATTATATAACGAGTATGATTAATACTTGCTGGTTTTGTGTAAACTTAACTAGTTCAGAATTTATGAGCTTTTGAAAAAAAATGTTTCGTGCTGATAAATTCGATTTCGATGCTCTTTCTAACGACCCCGGTAAGTCGAAGAGTATATATCAGCAAGTTGACAATGCATATGAGCCCATGTCTGAAAATCAAAGATACAATGAGTTTCAATGTTTCAAAGAGTTTGGCAGCTTAGACAATATGTATGTCGATGTTGTGTCTCCGCTTTTTCAATCATGTGAAGACGAGTTAAGGAAGCTTGTCAATATTGTGCCCCACAAACCAGAGCTGAATGAGCCTCAGAAGACTCGACAAGCGCGAACTCTGCCTGCATCATCTTTTGAGATTCTAAGGAAACACGGGAGCAGGCGTATGAAGCTACACGAAAACATATCAAACTACAAGACACAGTCCAACGATGTTAAAGAAATGGCCCTCTCATCTGAAATGATCATAAGATTAGCCTCAGAAAAGTTCATCCACTCGAGCAACAAGGAGGTCACCGCTCTGAATCATGCATATCCATGTTCGACATTAGGCCTCTCCAAAGAGGACAGTGATGGGGTACAATTGATCCAAAATCTTCTGTGTTGTGCAGATAAAGTAGGCGAGCAGCAGTATGAGCGAGCTATCAAGTTCTTGAAAGAGTGCCAAAAAACGAGTTCTTGTATTGGAACTCCTATACAGAGACTAGTTTTCTACTTCTCTGAAGCTCTCTTTGATAAAATTGTGAAAGAAACCGGAAGAATTATACCTGAAGGCTTAAAGCATAAGCCAGCGGATCCCTTAGAACCCGTTAAGCTCACGAAAAACATCCTAATCGGGTTTCAGAAAGAGTGTCCGCTCGCTCAGATCACAAAATTTGTTGGAGTGCAATGTGTTATAGATCATATTGGAGATGCAACAAGGGTCCATGTCATTGACCTCGAGATCAGGACAGGCGTGCAGTGGATAATCCTTATGCAAGCTCTTGCGGCGCGTAAGGAACATCCCTTTGATTGCCTTAAGATCACATCCACGGGGAACAAATTGAAGCTCGTGACAATGGAGGAGACAGGCAAACAGTTAACAAGCTTTGCTGGATCCTTGAACTTGAAGTTCATTTACAAAATAGCCCTTGTGGAAGATGCTATTGATCTGAAAGAAAGCCAACTTGAGGTAGAGGATGATGAGGCCGTTGTGGTCTACATGGCGTACATGCTGGGTAGTATGGTCTGTCGGGTTGACTGGCTCGATCATCTGATGAATGTGATGAAAAGTATCAACCCTTGTGTTATGGTTGTCACTGAAATGGAGGCGAATTGTAATTCTCCAGTTTTTATAGAGCGTTTCGTGGAGAGCTTGTTTTTCTTTGGTGCGTATTTCGAGTCGTTGGCAGAGTGTTTGAAGAACAATGAGGTGAGCAGAAGTCACGCCGAGTCGGTGTGGTTCAGACCGTCTATCAGAAACATGTTGGCTGCTGAGGGAGAGGAGAGGCTGATGAGGCACGTGGAGATAAGAGTGTGGAGAGCGTTCTTTGCACGTTACGGGCTGGTGGAGGTCGAACTTAGCAGTTCGTGTATAGATCAAGCGAATATGGTGCTTCAGATGTCATTGTGTGGGGGGTCGTGCACGTTGTATGGGGATGGTAAATGCTTGACTATCGGTTGGAAGAGCACGCCACTTAAGTCGGTTTCTGCGTGGAAGTTTGAATGAAATATTTGATGCATGCAAGTTAAAAAGTTCAGATTTCATCTCCCTTCTGGTGTTGTTGTCTTGTATCTTGTAAACACTGTTGGAGATAATAAATATTTGATGTTTGTCCTTTTCAATAACTTTAACATTTTAAACGAGGTAATTTTTCAATATGGTATTGGAGCTAGCCAAATAGAGGTTATGTGCTCAAAGATCATGGAATAAAGACAAGAACAAACGACCTGAAATTTCTTGGTATGGATAAAATCTATGATCATACTTATTCATCCTTATGTCTATGTTGTCTGCATTTTATTGCTAACATCTCTCTCATTGAGACATCAATACGACATTATTTGTCATTATATTCGTCACGGTTTCTGTGTTGTCTGCACTGAATTGTATCCTTGCTTTTTTTTTTATTTTTTTTTTGCACCTCCAAAACTTGCTGTTATAAAAGATAAATATTTATCTATAACAATAACATTGCACATTTACATCTGAGCAAATAATATCCTTAATATTTTGGGGTAACTACACCTACATCCGTAAGATTCGGTGTAAATACAGTTAGACCTTCGAGGGTTTGCATAATTATGAAAACACGCTTGCCGTCAAGTTTTTAGAGGGTCTAACTGTAAGATGAAAGTTGACGGAAGGGGTGGGTCTTAATTTGTAATTATGGAAAACTCAGGAGGGTCTAACTGTAAGATAAAGGTTGAAAGTAGGGGTGGTTTGCTTAATTATGCAAATCTCAAGGGGACTAAGTGTATATTTACACAAAACATCAGGGGGTCTAGGTGTAATCAACCCAATCTTTATTAGCAGGACGACTGTACACTATGTGTCCACATATATAAGGTCATAAACAAGCTATGATTTTTAGGGAGTAAGCTGAAAGCATTTGTAATGTAGTGGAAACAAAGATATGCTGACTAGTG
This sequence comes from Petrea volubilis, assembly GCA_026212405.1. NCBI lineage: Eukaryota > Viridiplantae > Streptophyta > Magnoliopsida > Lamiales > Verbenaceae > Petrea > Petrea volubilis. The sequence goes on from JAOWBU010000316.1 coordinate 20,653, forward strand.
GTTTAATATGTCCATTGTAGAAACAGAATCTTCAGAGCAGCCATTGGCATTGCTATAAAAATCAACTTTTGAGTGCAAAAAATTTGAAGAGAAAAAAGATTAAATTTGATATATATGTCAGGGGATCAAAGAACTCATACTGTCCCACCAATGAGACGAGCAACGAGGATAACAAAGGCCCCGAGCAACATCTGCCACTCTCCATCTCTCGGCAAGAACATCAATTTGGACCACTAGATGATTTCTATTTTGATATTCTATCCCCCACCATTTCAAGCCTGTGAGGAGGAGATCAGCACCCTCCTCAATCTTCAATCTCTGAATCCATCACATCTTTCCGAAATATCACGAACACAAAGGCCACACATTTTCCTGCCATCTTCGCTCGAGATTTTGAAGAAGTACAGAAGCAGATTTCGAAGGCTACACGGGAAAAAATTACCCATGCCATGCAACAAAGACGAACATCATGTCCGTGCTGTTTTTTCAAGATTATCAACGAATGACAGCATTCAGTTAGCATCAGAAAGTTTCATCAACGGGTTGGCCTCTCTCAATGCCGGCTTGTTTTTAGGCCCCCCTGATGGAGAAGATGCAAAGATGTTTGACTTGCCATGCAGCTTTTAGCTCCTGCAGAGAAAATCGGAGAAAAGCAGTACAATGTAGCGACCAAGCTACTCGAAACGTGCGACAAGCTTAATGAAAGCGAGCCCTGTTCAAAGATTAGTGTATTACTTCACAGAGGCTCTTTATGAGAAAGTTGACAGAGAAACGGGACGAATTACGCCTAAGGGATTAGGAAATAAGCAGCCGATGGATGCAGACATATTGAGGACTTAAAATCCAACCATGCTTGCATTTCATGAACTCTTACCTCTCTCTCATATCACACAGTTTGCCGGGGTTCTAGAGATAATCGAGCAAGTATCAAAGAGTAAAAAGATTCATCTCATTTATCTTGATATCTGTAATGGGAGTCAGTTCACAATCTTGATGCAAGCTCTTGAGGGTCGTATGGAGCGTCGGAACATAACTGCTGTTTGCAGTAAATCTAAGCATATAGTCAAAGAAAAGGGCAGATGGCTAGAAAACTTTGCTGATTCATTGAGCTTGAGTTTCTGTTTTAGCATAGTTATGGTGGAAGATAAACGGAGCTCAATGAAGGCCTCTTTGAGCTGGAATCTGGTGAAACGGTTGCAGTGTACGCGGCGTATGTATTCAAGAACATGATCGAATCGCCCAATTGCCTGCAGCATTTGATGTTAGTGATCAGATGTATGAAGCCTTGTGTGATGGTTGTCACAGAAGTTGAGGCAACCGATAATTCGCCAGTTTTTGTGGACCGTTTCGTCGAGGCCCTTTTCTTCTACAGGGCCTTTTTTGACTCGATGGAGGATTCATGAGGCATGATGAGCCGAACCGGAAGGTTGCTGAGTCAAGAATCTTTGGCCCGGCTATAAGGAACATTGTGGCAGCTGAGGATGAGGAGCAGATGATCCGGCATGTGAGTATCGACGTGTGGAGGGTGTTTTTCGCCCGGTTCGGGATGAAGGAGATGGAGCTGAGCATGGCATCGACTTATCAAGCCAATTTGGTACTCAAGAAATTTGCATGTGGCCATTTTTGTACACTTGAGATTGATGGGAAGCCTCTTATCATTGGTTGGAAGGGGACCCCACTTAACTCTCTGTCTGCTTGGAGATCGGCATAAAAAGAAAGAGGATAATTACACCTAGACCCCTGAGATTTGGTGTAATTACACTGAGTCCCCTTTACTTTGCATAATTACCCTTACCTCCCCTGAACAATGTTAATCTATAAAAACACCCAACTGCTAGTCTGCTAGTACCAATCCAAGTGGTGGAGCTGGCGATGCAACTGCAAATTGAACCTGATGAAGTTTTTATACAATGTTGACTGCTTTTGTTATTTTAAAAATGTCGGCTTTAGTTCAAACAATGTTTAGGCCCTTTATTTTGTTTATTTGATGCTTTCGTTTTTTCGGGTTTGGTCGCAGTGTGAGTTTACTCAACAGGGCATTTGACTCAAAGAACCAATGTTCACAATGTTATTTTGCCTCGGTAGAAGTTATTACACGTTCTTTTGTTGAATCTAGCTTTATTAAAACGGTGTTTCCATTAAAGTCTTTAGCTTGCTTAAGCAAAAACTGTCAAAGAGTTAACAGCTGGATCATTTTTGATATATCAAAATGAACTTCAGGGGAGGTAAGTGTAATAATGCAAACCACAGGGGGTCTCTTTGTAGTTACACCAAACCCCAGGGGGTCCATGTGTAGTTACACAAGTTATCGTATTTTTCTTTTGGCAGCATTAAAGTTAAGTTTTTCTTTTAAAATCTAATAACAATAGATGAAGAGTAGAATTATATCTATATCAAACGAAGATTAGAATCTAGGGTTAATTACACCTAAAAACCTCAAGATTTGATGTAAATACACTTAAACCCCTAAAGTTGGCATAATGACACAGACACCCAGGCTGTTGATTGTTTCGGGGGTCTAGCTGTAAGATGAAAGGTGATGGCAATGGTGGTTTTTGTGATATGAAAACCTCAGAGGAGGCCTAACTGTATCACAAAAGTTGATGGCAAGGATGGTTCTTGTAATTATGTAAACTTTTAGGGATTTGAGTGTATTTACACTGAATCTTAGGGGGTGAAGGTGTAATTATCCCTAAAGTTCAGGTATCCTGCTGGCCTAGGCAGATATACATAATCCCCCATTTTATAATTTTTTTGCTCTATCATATCTATCTCTTTGGAGTATAATGCCTTTTCTGCTACTAGACGGCTGAGGCACATATCGGTCAAGATTCAAGTAAAATGCCTTTTTCTTTTCTTTTTTGTGTCCATAATCTTGTCACTTTTTTTTATCTAAATGTATATGGTTTTCTAATAGTAATCAATTGAAATGGTCAAGATTCAAATATTATCACCTTAAATTCATCTTCTTACATGGCAACTGCCATGTTCTTTTCTTGTTTTTGTCTAATATGATTCCCTCTGATGTGTGAGTTTAATCGAGTTTACAATGTCTTAGGTAGGCGAAAACCGGATTATATGAGGTTGGCTTTTATTGTTTTTAGTTTCATTAGAAACATAAGACAAACTAGGAGTCTCATTGTTCATGATGGACACACTATAATTGTTACAGAAATGATACCTCACAGGACGGACTCATAATGTCCGAAAATTGCCTACGAATATTTCGTATTAAAATCATGATTCGTGACAAAATGCAGCAATGTATTACAAAACATCTATCAATAGTCCATCAAATATTTCAAACAACTTAGTCAAGAAACATCAATCTCGAGTAGAAATGTCGAACGAAGTCTCAGGAGACGGATTTGATCATCATCAAGAAGAGCTACACCTTCTGTCTAATATTGGTGGTCTAGATGATTTATATCTTGATGTCGTTTCTCCACCATTTTCATCTTGTATGGAGGACATCAAAATACATTCAGATATCGAATCTCGAAATTCAAAACTTGAAGGACCGAATGAAGAGAAATCATCCTATGCATTGCCATCTGCATCAATGGAGATCCTCAAGCAGTGTAGAAGCAAGGCTGGCACAGCAAATGGGAAAAAAATACACGGGCCGAGCTGCGATAATGGCATGAAAAAACGAGCATCGGCTAATCGTATAATCGAGTTGGCTGCATGGAGCTTCATCCAGTCGAGTTCCGCGATCAAACATCCATATGCCTCCACCTCATTATACCTCTCCACAGAGGATCAGAAAGATATTCAACTTGTCCAAAACATGCTGTCGTGTGCTGAGAGAGTACATAGTAAGCAGTATGATAGTGCAAGCAAGCTTCTTGAAGAGTTTCATAGACTGAGTTCAAGTAAAACAAGTCCTGTCCAACGTTTGGTGTGTTACTTTATCGAAGCTCTTCGCGACAAGATTGACAGGGAAAATGGATTGTTTAGCTGGGAAAACATGATGACTGAGTGGTCATTAGATGTAAGAGCTCCGAACTCCGCCAAGATCGCGTTGTTCGAAAAGATACCACCCATTCAAGTCGCACAGTTTGCTTGTATTCAAACCGTGGCAGACCATTTATCGGGTTGCGGTAAGGTCCATATCATTGATCTTGAAGTCCGTTGTGGCGTCCAGGAGACCGTTTTAATGCAAGCTCTTGCAGCAAGATCTGAGCCTTGTCCCATTGAAAGTTACAAGATAACTGCTTTAGCAGATTATAACTCAAAGATCATAGTCGAGGAGACGGGCACTCGTCTGAAAACCTTGGCTGAATCCTTGGATCTGATCAACTTTTCGTACCACATTGTCAGGTTAGAAGATATATTAAATCATCAAGAAGACCCTTTTGTCCTTGATGATGGAGAAGCCGTTATAGTCCACGCAGCGTATTTTCTGATGGGTATGATCGACAAACCGGACCAGCTCGAGGCATTGATGAGAGCCATTGCAAAAGTCCAGCCCCGTGCAATGATCATTACCGAAACTGAAGCCAATGTCAATAGTCCTGTTTTTGTGAATCGTTTCGTCGAAGCCCTTTTCTTCTATGGGGCTTATTTTGATTGTCTACATGATTTTCTCGACAATGATGTTGGTGACAGAACGTTTGCTGAGTCGAAAATCTTTGGCCCTGCAATAAGGAACGCTGTGGCAGCTGAGGGAGATGAAAGAAAGTTGAGAATTGTTGGGATAAATATATGGAGAGTGTTTTTCGCACGTTTCGGGATGGTTGAGATACCTCTGAGCAAGTTAGCCATCCATCATGCGTATTTGGCAAGTCAACGCTTCGACTGTGGGGATTCGTGCACGCTTGATTGCAATGGAAACTCCCTCATAATCGGTTGGAAGGGTACACCGGTCTTTTCACTCTCAGCATGGAAATTCAGTGACGTGCTGCCAAGGAGAAAGTTTAGAATTTAGTTTCTACTTGCTATGTCCTTGTCTATTGTATTCTTCAATTTTACGATTGTTATACCAACGTGTGTGCGTGTGCTTATTTGTCTTATCGTTCGCGGCTAAATTATTGGAACAAAGCCTCTCTTCTGTACTGAGGCAGTTGTTGGTTTCAATGGCTTCCAAGGTTGTACTTGTGTAAATCATGTCTTATTTGTAAAAGGATATCGGCAGTGAAAGAAAAGCAATGAAAGCAAAGGTTAATCACTTTTTTCTTAGGACGTCTCTTTCGTTCGTTACCATGATACAGCAACATGGGGAGTCTTTTCCATGCATATATTTAGGCTCTTGCTGTATACAGAGAGAATAAGGCAAAAATATCAAGAAAAAAAATGTCCGTATATAGTGCAGAAGCTACTCAGAACGAGGACGAGTATACACTCGCTCTCTCTTACCGATACGAAGCCAAGAAAGAAGATCCAAGTAGCAATAATGTTATTCTGGATGCACCATTTGAGATAATGAGCAAGTATGGCAGCGGCCAACTTAAGCGTTTCAGAAGCCGTAAACAATGTGAGCCGAGTTCAGAAACGAGGCACAGTAGCTCGAATTCGCAAGTACCCTCTGCTGTAAGCGTTGTGAGGAGGGCAATGATGGAACGACAGAAGAAGACGGGCTATGATTTTAATCATAATGAGCATGGAAAGTATTTGAGACGCGCGTTGCTTCTTCTCGAGGCTGCTGAAAAGTTTTCCAACAAACAGTACTGATTAAGCTGACGAGTTACTTGATTTGGATTCTCATGATCAGCCTGATCATCATCATCCCATTGAGAGAGTTATCGCATGGTTCGCTTCGGATCTAACAGAGAGAATCGATGCATAGAGTCACAAGATTGATCTCGAGAGGGAAATACTATACGTGGATGTGGAACAAGCGCTAGCGGATCTAAAAGCAGCCATCCACGGATGCGAACAAAAGCCCCCTTTTGCTCAAATAACACATTTTACGGCAATCCAATGATTCTTGACAGCTTATCATTAGCTGAAAGAGTTCACTTCATCGATATCGGTAAAAGACTAGGATCACACTGGATATTCATGATGCATGCTCTAGATAACCGTAACACTTCTGAGTCGAGCACCTCAAGATAACGGTTGTCTACACGCCTGAAGACAATGTTGAAGGGATGGGTAAGTTGCTGTCATCTTTTGCAGATTCCATGAACTCGCCTTTCTCATTCAAAACAGTATATTCCGAAATGCATGAGATTAAGAGAGATCAGTTCAAATTAGAGGAAGGCGAGACGGTGGCCGTGTACTTGGAGTACTGTCTAATTTCTTTATCAAAATGTCCTAGAAACATTGAAGGATTAATAAAGGCCTCAAGGACATAACTCCTCATGTGATGGTTGCTACTGAAGTAGAATCAATACCGTTCTTATAAAAAAAAAAAAAACCGTTGGGTCTACTTTTATCGAACGGTTTCGTGATGCGTTCCTTATATGCGGCTCCATGTTCGACTGTTTAGAGGACTGTCTTGAACAGGGGAACCGGTTTAGGGAGATAGTCGAGAAAGTGTATCTTCACGAGATTATCAAGGACACCGTTCTGAATGAGGATGATGGGAGGTTTAGGACGCGTTGTATGATTGATGTTTGGAGGGAATATTTTGCAAGAAACGGTATTGTGGAGATGGAGCTGAGCCAGCCTTCTATGTATCAGGTGAGCTTGCTGATAAGAGAATCTCCTTGCTGGAAGTGTTGCACTCTGAGTATGAACGGGAAATGCATGCTTCTTGGATGGAACGGTGTCCCGTTGAGATCCTTGTCAGCTTGGAAGTTTCAGAATGAATGAGTCAAAGAGAAAGATAACCTTTGTCCCTTTATTTACAAGTACAATAAACTACGTATAACAATGGGAAATTACAAGCGAAGAGTCATTTTGTGTTCCCTTAAAATTGATTTTGTACGAGGATGGAAGTAATAACTGCATGAATAAAACCAGAATACAAATAATTGTCTTGAGTTTCATTTCTATATCAGATGTTACACCAACATCCTGTGTGGTTTGGCGTAAATACATTTACATTCTATATCAGATGTTACACCAACATCCCGTGAGGTTTGGCGTAAATACATTTACATCCCATGAAGTTTGCACAATTACGGAAACAACCCCTGCTGTCAACTTTTCTCTTACAACCATGCCCCTTGACGTTTGCATTAATTACAGAAACACCCCTTCTATCAACTTCTGTCTTACATTTTGACCCCTAAAACATTGACGGGAGGGGTGTTTTCCTCAATAATGCAAACACAGGGGTTTATGCGTATTTACTCAAAACCTCAGGGGGTTAGCTGTAATTATCCCAAAGTTAGGTGTAACAGTTAAGGAAGCATATCTTTATTTCTTTATTCATTTGGTTACACGTACGATGAAGCATATTACAAAAGATCTATCTGCACATGCAAACAAAAAATTATCTTGTTGCACAAAATGTCTTATTTGCAATAGGATATCGGCTGAGAAAGAAAGCTATAAAGGCAAAGTGTTATTGTTTTTCTTCGCACGTCTCGTCGTTCATTTCCAGAGTAACAGCAAAAACGACTTCTCAACTGATGATAGTTTTTGTTCATATTAATAGACTCTTGTTCTTATACAGACATAACCAAGCTGAAATTTTGGGGAAGATATAGATAAAAAAATGGCACCGTATCGTGCACAACCATTCGAAATACTGAACAAGTA